>JADRCD010199881.1:2500-18713 GCA_019843815.1 Montemys delectorum
GTTTTTGTTTTTGTTTGTTTGTTTGTTTGTTTTGTTTTTGCCTGTGGGAACCTACTTCAGGTAGTGTTAGTATGGTTTTTGTGTTTTTTTTTGTTTGTTTTTTTGTTTCTGCTGTGACATTCGCTACATTCTAACAAAAGCCAGTACAAGCAGCATCTCTCCAGAGCTAGCTCTGTGTAGCTTTTCTCTGAGCCAGCACCCAGTGTGATCACTGGCACTTTGGGCTGGCTGGTTAAAGAGGTCCGGATGCTCCCCTGCCCTGCTCAGGGACCAGGGCATGCTGGAGAGTAGTCAAGGGAAGATGGTCTTGGAGTTCTCACAGCTGTTGCAGCTGTGATGCCTGCTGTCTGTCTTTCAGTCATGGATGAGTGGCTGAGTTCTAGACTTGGCACCACTATTCTGTCCTTGCTTCCGTTTTTGTTAAAGATGTCCCTCGAAAAGGTACGTCGGTGGCTTTTTGAAGTGGTTGCCTCTGATTTTGGCCAGAGGCAAACTTTACCTTCCCAATTTGAACACTTGTGGGAGCCAGGCAGAGGCCGACGACCATGACAAAGGACCTGCAGGCTGGAATTAGCACCGTCCAGGGGTCTTAGACTTTGAGAGGCCATGGCGTAAGTAGAGGTGGGTACTTGAACAATGCAGCAAAATAAGTGTAGCTCCAGGCAGTGCCAGTCCAGCATCTTGCAGCTGGCTTCAGCCGTTAGGATGACTGGCATCTCTTCTGCTATTGATGCTCTCTGTGTTTTGGGACCCTTCTTGGCCTCTGTTTCTGGACTTTGGTACAGGAAGGTCAGTGAGCTCCACAGCTGGGTGGAGGCTTCTCTCAGGCCACAGACTCTTCTTTGCCTTCTTGTGTGGGAGACCCAGGGCATCTGATGCTCCTGCTGACTCGAGGACCTAGAATACCAGGCAGGTCCCATATGCCCAGCTCTGCCACAAGACTAAGTCACTGGAGTCCCCCAGCTGGGTGTGTCCCAGGGGAGGACCAGTAGGTATTGGGCTGAGCAGTACTCAGCAGTGCTAGAAAAACAGTCAAAGAATGTGTACTAAGTGTATCAACCTACCTGTTCCAAGAGGCAGAACACTGTGCCTTGCACAGTGATGAGGGAGGAGAACAGGGGCCCCTAGGACTTCAGGCAGAGGAGGGAGGTTGTAGTCATTTGTTATCTCGGCTGAAGTCTCAGAAGCTCCCTGCAGAACTCTGGGTTTCATCGGAACCATCTTATCTGAACAAATGAGACACTTATTAAGTACCTACTGTGGGTTGGAGCCTCAGTCATGTGAGGGAGATTCAGAATCTACACATTTGCAAAAAGAGGCCAGATCTGGAGTAGTGAAAGTTAATTTTAAACATGGTCTGTCAGATGCAAAGGTTCTACATGTCCATTCATGCATGTATCCATACATACATTTATCCATCTATCTGTTATCCATCCATTCACACATCTATCCATCTGTCCATCTAGCCACCCATGCATCCATCTATCCACCCACCCATGTATCCATCCATGCATTCATACATTCACAGATCCATCCATTCATCTGTCCATCCATTCATCCATGCATCCATCTATCCATCCACCCATGCATCCATCCATGCATTCATACATTCACATATCCATCCATCCATCTGTTCATCCATTCACCCATGCATCTATGCATCCATGCATCCATCCATCCATGCACCCATTCATGTGTGCATCCATCCATCTATCTGTCTATGCATGCATTCATGCATCTATGCATCCACCTATCTGTATATCCATCTATGATGCATGTATCTATCCATCTATGCATCTATTTGTGCATCCATCCATCATCCACCATTTTATACATGGATTCCTCATTTATCTCAGGTGCAGGACCAGTTTTGAAGGCTTTGATCAGGGATGTTTTGGGAGCAATGGGTGGAGGCTCTGATGTAGCCTAGGGAGGCTTGATCGAACACCATCTCGAAGGCCTTGAGCCAGGAAACAGATGGTCATCCCCAGGGGCAGAATGTTGTGAGAAGTGCATGTGTGAAGGGCTCCCTGAATATGTCCTGTGGCCATGAAAGTCTCAGTGGCAGATCTGGGGTTGAGGCGTGAAAGGAAGATATTGCCCTGGTGATGCTGGTTTTCTTGGAGGGCAGCAGCTACTTCTAGAAGGTTGGGTGTTCCAGAGGGAGTGGGGCAGAGTGAGTTTTGCGTACCCATAGAAGCTGGTGTGGAGTGGCTGTGGTGAGAGTCTAAAAGCAGCAGAAGGCCAGGCAAAGCTGGGGTGCATTTGTGGGAGCTGAAATGGTACCTTTATTCTGGGGGTCAGGTTTCTGTGCGTTGGGGTCTCAGCATGGCCTACTTCTTGGTGTCCTGGTCTACACCAGAGAAAGGCTGTCTTAGAAGAAGACAGGACTTAAGCCAGTCCCCAGATGGAAGGGATGTGTCAATCGGTCCTGGACTAGGCCCAGAACTGTCAAACTCGGTTTTCTTACTGGGGCTTTATGGAGAGGAAAACAGGGGACTCCTTCCATCCTCTCTGTTACTCCAAGGGGAGACTAGTACAGAGCAGAAAGAATGTGGGTGATGTGCCCAGTACCCCACAGTACAGCATCACCTGAACTCACACCCTGTGACCTCTCCACCCTAGAGGCCTGTTGGCAGCCAGCCAGAGGGACAATAACAGGAGGACCATCAACAGTGTCCCTCTGCTTCAGGCCTCTGAGCTTGCTGCCCCTCTGCCATTTCTCTCTCTCCCAGGATGAGGGCATGGCTGGGTCACTCCCCTCTTCTGATAGGTGACATCTTTGTAGGTACTGTGATCATGCAGTTTACAGCACCCTCACTGCATGCTACCCTCTTTCTAAGCTCTGTTTTCTGGAGGCAGGCTACTGTCTGAAAACACATGTTCTGTTTATGTATGCACTCACCCCACACACACACACATGTATTCCTTGGGGTTGAGTCTCTTTACATTTTCAGTCTTTTCTCTATCATCTATCTATCTATCTATCTATCTTTCTATCTATCTATCTATCATCTGTCTGTCTAATTTATTTTGCAAAGGGGACAGGGACAGCAAGTGGGGGCTGGAGGCGTATTTGTTAAACAAGGTGAATTCCTTCCTTCCTCCTTCCTTCTCTCCCCCTCCTTTTTCCTTCCTTCTTTCCTTCCTTCCTTCCTTCCTTCCTTCCTTCCTTCCTTGCTCTCTTTTTCCTTCCCTCCATCCATTCCTTCTTTCCTTCCTTTCACCCCACTTCTCTTTGCATCTCATCCCACCCCTAGAGTAGTTCTGGCAACCCCCCGTTCCCCCACAGTATCTGTGAACTGCTTCTAGGTCACTCCACTGGACAGGGAGCCAGGACTCAAGCCAGTCAATCATCACACCACGCACACATGGTGCTCTGTTTTGGGGACCAGGTGTGAGCGTTTCCTAGCTAAAAGCCATTTCCGGGGAAGCTCTTCTCCCTCAGTGGACTGCAGAGCTGAATGCGGGTATGCTGGCAGCGACTGTAACAGCCACATAAACAGGAGATGGAAGCTCAGGAGGAGGCACTGGGTTCTGGGTTTCCTTGGTTTCTCTAGGCAGGACCTTGGGTGAGTCCTCTCTATGTGATATCCAGCATGGCACACAGTAGGGTCGGCACCTGGAACTCTCTGCCTGCCTCTTCTCTCCAAATCTTTTGCTGCTAGGCAGCTTTCCCACTGAGGTGTCTCTGCTGACACCTGCTTCCCTGGAGACAGCCTGTGCGGTGTGTGTGTGTGTGTGTGTGTGTGTGTGTCCCTGGACTCCCCTTTCTCCAAGCCCGGGCCAGTGTGGCCAGCACCCTGATGGGCTGATGGAATGGGGGCAGCATGGGAAGAGGACAAAGGTTCCTCAGACACCCATCCACTGGCAGGCCTGTGCTGGGTGCTAGGGAAGGAGTCTGGCCAGATACTGTCCATCTGTGCATGCATCTGTCAGTGTATCAGTCTCATCTATCTGTCTATCCATCTATGTACCCACCCATCCACCCATCCACCCATCCACCCACCCATCCATCCATCCATTCATCCATCCATCCATCCACCCACCCACATATTCATCCATCCATCCATCCATCCATCCATCCATCCATCCATCCATCCATCCACCCACCCACCTGTCTGTCCATCCATCTAACCATCCATCCATATTTTCAGCTTTGTGATGGGAGAGGCTAATGTGAGGTCAAAACAGCCTTGCCTTTATTGAGCACTTGCTGTGTACCACCAGGCCTTGTGACAAACAGTTTACACAGGTGTCATCTTGTTTACTAGTCATGACTCTGAAGTTGGGACTATGGGATTCTTGTTCTCTTCACTTTGTGGGTGACCAGACAGCCCAAGGGACATAGGACACACTGGTCACAGCTGGTGGCATACAGGGGTGACTCAGGGAGACAAGGCTCTGCCCTGAGCAGATACCCAAGCTTCTCATAGGACCCCAGCAGGAAGGTCCTTGTCCAAGACCTTGTCTGCTCAGAGGGGAAGGGTGAGCAGCTGGACAGGACAGTGACTCAGATGGGAAGAGCCGGGTGAGGCCAGATGCTTTGGGCTGGGGTTTCAGTTCTCTCTCTCTCTCTCTCCCCTCCCCCTACTCTCCCTCCCTCTCCCTTCCTTTTAAAATATCTTTTTAAATGCTTTATTTATTTTTATTATGTGCATTGGTGTTTTGCCTGCATGTATGTCTGTGTGAGGGTGTCAGATCCCCTGGAACTGGAGTTAAAGACAGCTATGAGCTGCCACTTGGAGCTGGAAATTGAACCTGGATCCTCTAGAAGAGCAGAGAGTGTTCATAACTGCTGAGCCACAAGGTCTTATGTAGCCCAGGCTAGGCTCAAACTTACTGTGCAGGGGAGCATGGTTTTGAATTCCTGACCACCTGTCTTTCTCCCTCTTCCTCTGAAATTCTGGGCTTACAGGTGTATCTAATCACATCTAGCTTTCTTGGATTTTTTGTTTTGTTTTGTTTTGATTTTTGAGATGAGATCTGAAGCTCACAACAGTCCTGCCTCAGCCTCCTGAGACTATGGAGGTCCCCTCCCTTGCCTGTCCTTCTGCCTCAGCCTCCTGAGACTACGGAGGTCCCCTCCCTTGCCTGACGAGACTGCCCCTTTCTCTCCATGTTTTGAGAGGCAAACAGATTACTGCCGTTTTATTTTACCTTGTATGGGGATGATTGAGAATTTTTTTTTAAGAATTAATAACCCGTTTCTCCTTGCACATAATTAAAATGTTCTCTAGTCTCTAATTTTTGTCATTTTTATAATCTAATTTGTTTTCGGAGTGTGTTGATTCTCCTTCCGAGCACAAAGCAAAGGGGATTTTTCTTCCTTTAATGTGTTTGGGATCCCAGTGTCCAGGAATCATTTAAACTACGTGACTTTCTCCTTGGTTAAATACAGTGCAAACGGGGCCATTAGAGGGATCTTTAAAAACATAACCCAAAACAACAAGGCAAACAACAACAACAAACAAAACAAAACAAAGAAAACAAACCAAAAAAAGAAAAAAGAAAAAGAAAAAGAAAAGAAAAAAACCCCAAACCAACCAACCAACCAACCAACCAAAAAAAAAAAAACCCTGCCTTCAAGTCACTGCTGCTCACACTGTTAAAAATTCCTATGAACAGGCATGCGGGAACCACGGTGTCAGTAACCAGACACAAAGCCACCAGGACACGATGCTGTCTTACTTGCTGGGTCTGTGCCTTCAGGCTCCACACAGCTGGCTCAGATCTGCTGCAGGGGAGTTTTAGTCCAATAAAATCACACCTTCCCACTGAAAGAAAAAGAAAGAAAACCCCCAAAACTATAGAATTCTCACTGTGATTAAGTGGGTTCATAGATTGACAGATCTGGGATTCCTGGGATCCTGATGGGGGTGGGGCACAGTATAAGGAGGGAGATTCTCTTACTTCAGCTTCCCCCACCCACCCCTGGGGGCTACCACTCTGCCTCAGCCGAGGAATTGCATGCACAACCACTGCTTGGAAATCCCCTTTCTCCGGGTGCATCTGAAAGAAGTCTTGAAACTAAATTTATGTTGAAGGAGGAACCTTTACCCTGAAGTCCCCACCTGCATGGGCTTGCTGGGGTGTGGCTGTGTGGCTGTGTTTGGGGGGAGTTATGTGGAGGGATCCTTCCTGTTTCCCATTTCTGTAAAATAAAAAATGAAACTTCCCTGTTTACAAAATACCAGCCGTTGTCTGGTCCCCAGCTCAGCTGCTCTGTGGGCTCCGAGAATCTTGTTGGAGGGGATAAAAATGTCTGAAGTATTTAAACATGTTGGACCATGCATGCATCCGTCCATGGCATCTCGGCTTTTTCCCCCCATGGTCCCCTCCCTCCGTTCTCTCTTCTTTTTTACCAAAGTATATTCATCAAACTGCTGAGATGGAAAGATTTGTAATGAGTTTTTGAGCTGTGTGCGACTGTGTTTTCCCCCCCCCGTCCCACCCCCCCCCACTCTTCCCTCTCCCTCTTTCTAAATCTTCATCTGACATTAAATAAACCAAATCCCAAACAGATTAACTGTCGCATGGTTCTGCTCCATCTCTTCAGTCTGTTCGCAGGTCTGGCGGGGGACCCGGCAACGGTCGTGGTGGTGGCAGCGGTGGGAGATGCCCGGGAGGCCCACGGAGGTCCATGTGGCGCCCTAGGTGGGATGCTGGCATCCTGAAGGCCGAAGCCCTGGCCCTGCTCCCCTGTGGCCTGGGCATGGCGTTCTCTCAGTCTCACGTGATGGCCTCTCGACGGCACCAACATGGCCGACTGATCATCGAGGTGGACGAGTACAGCTCCAATCCCACCCAGGCCTTCACCTTCTACAATATCAACCAGGGCCGTTTCCAGCCACCGCATGTGCAGATGTAAGTGCAGATGCCCAGGGACCGGTGGATACAGGGACGTGGATGCCTCCTGGCTTCTGTCTGGTACACCCGCAAACACACACTCCAGGGCTTGTGGCCCCAAACCGTTCTGTGCTGTGGGACCGCCTAGGCTGAAGTTGGGAGGGATGTGAGGGAAGCCCCAGACTGGTGGGCCCAGGGACCCTGGTGGTTCTTCATTCTGTTTTATTGGACTTGGTGGATGCTTCAGAAATGTTTGAAAATGAGATGATAGTACGGAGAGATCGAAGATTTGATGATGAAACCAGAAGTTGTGAACCCCCAGGCTCCCTTTTTGGGGTGCAGATTGGAGGATTTACACAGGTTGAATGTCCTGTTGAGGGCATACCTCTTCTTGGCCTTTGGGACCTAGCAGCCTGAGGCCTGTCTCTCAGCCTGCTTGGGCTCTCTCTGTTGTTGGTAGGACTGGAAGTGATACTGAAGTCCCTGATGCTGGACTTGAACCTGTCCTGTGGGAATGAGGGAGAACCCCGGGCCCTCAGACAGAGCAGCAGGGGCTGATATGTGCCTATGTTTGCAGGTACACACATCTGTGAATGTCCCCGGGCCTCAGAGCTGTTGCCCTGTGGGGCTACTATGGAAGGTGCTTCTGCCTGGGTTGGGTAGACCCTGGCCTGAGAAAAAAGCCATGCGGATGATAGGAGAGGAGAGCTGAGGAGAGTCTGTCAATTTTGAGGTGTCCGGGAATGACCTTCTGGCTAAGAGGAGTCTACTGAGACTCTAAGGAAAGTGGATGTTTGGGAAGGGGTATTAGGATTCCCTGAGCCAAGTGGAAGGAAAAGGGTGGAGTCACAGGGGATGAGATAAGGAGAGGGTGTCTGAGGATTTCAGAGGTGCCAGCTGGATACAGGGCCTGTGTAGGAGAGAGGGACTGGCTACAGGCCCTGGGGCCAGACTGTCCTGGTGAAGGGCAGTGAGGGACTGATAGATGGATGATAGAGAGATGATGGCTGCTCCCATTTGACCAGGGGACAGTGGAGGCCAGTCCCCCTCCCCACCTTCACTTGTTTCTTTATTCGGGTTCCTCGGAAACAATTAGGCAGCTTGTTGATTAGAAACACAGACTGGTCTACTTGGGTAGGGCTTGTGTCTCCCGATGCCTCAGTTTCCACAACTGAAAAGTGCTGTTTGCAGTGGTGTCGACCGTGCAATCCTCTCTGTGGTTCGGAGTCACGTGAGTGGCTGGTAGTCATGGGCTTAGCTTGACTCAGGCCTGGGAGGGGAGCTTGGTGCCTGAAGTGATCAGAGGTAGTTGCCTGCCCCTTGCTGGGCTTCAGGTATCTGCTGACAGACAGCAGCAGGTCCTAAGAGCTTGTCAGTGTGGGACACCTGCAGCTGTAAACGCAGAGGAGAAAAAGCATGATGGCTTTCTTGTTGTATGGCTGGCGTCTCCCTTGTGCGGACCTCTCCCCTTTGGCCTGTTCTATGGGATTCCTCTCCAGACAGTGAGGGTCCTGGCTTCCATGAGCAATGGGGTGGGAGGGCCACAGGGGTGTGGGCGGGGCTTAGAAGGGGCTGCAAGGAGAACTTTGAAAGTCTGGGTAGGCACAGGGCCCTGGCTACTGCCTCCCGTCCCTTCCATTCAGACTCTAGATCTGAGGTCCTCAGGCTGTTGGGGATTTCCTTGGTAAGTGGCCACTCTGCCAGCGGGAGAGGTATAGAGGCTGATCGCTGCTCCCTGCCTAGTGATTTATCACTGCCATGGGCTTTGTCTCTGGGGTGAGAGAACGGTGGTCCTATTTAATAAATACACAATTTATATTTAATAATAACAGTGACAGTTCAACGTGGCCTCTGATTGAGCTGTATGATTTACTCAGCTGCCCCTGAGACCCTGCTGGTAACTTGTCTGTCTTTGCCTGAGTGATGACTGTCTGGAACTGGGGCCTCTAGCTATGGAACCTGGGACTGAGAAATCCCAGGGGCTTCTCAGGAGAGCACTCCAGGCATGAAGACCCCGCATGCAGGGGTAACAGTGGGCAATGAAAGGGAGGGATGGTCTACTGGAGTCTGTCATGAAGTGTCTTGGGGTGGAGATAATTGGTGTTAAGTGAACAGCTCTCCCCTCTGCCCTTTTGGGGTCACTGGAGATATGGGACTAACCCTTTAAATGTCATCTGGGCCCCTCAGGCAGTGTGGCGAGCTGGAAAATGTAGAGAAAGGAATGTGAGAGCTAGACTGGGAGGAACCTTCTATCCCTGTCCCTGAACTTGATTGGGTTCATACCTGATCCCCTCTGCAGAGGGAAAAACCCCTCTGGTCCCCTCTCTGCAGAGGGACTTCCAAAGGGGAGCACACAGAGCCTGTTCACTAGCCGAGAGAAAGAGGGCTCAGCTTGGAACTGGGCAGGGGCCAGGGGCAAAGTAGGAGAGGACTCAGCCCTGTCCTGCATGCCCAGGACACAGACAGAGCAGCTGCGTCTGCTTCCTGAACCTTCCTTCTGCTTCAGGTCTTGTGTGTGTCTGTATGTATGTGTGCATGTGTGTGCATATGAATGTGTGTGCACGTGTGTACATGTGTATGATCATATGTGTATTCATGTGCATGCGTGCATATGTGTGTAATCCTGTGCCTGTGTGTACACATACAGGTTTATGCAAGTGTGTGCATGTGTGTATATATATATGTATATCTACATATTGTGCGTGCGTGTGTGTGTGTGTGTGTGTGTGTGTGTGTGTGTGTGTGTGTGTGTATACCTGGAGGCCAGAGGTCATCCTCAGTGTGTCTCCTCATGAGCTGTCCACCTGGATTTTGGAGACCTGAATCTTACCACTAAGGCTAAATCCAGCCTGCCTCGACCTTCCCAGTACTGGGATCACAGGCATGCACGTCTGTCCACTTTTCCCTCGGGTCCTAGGGCTTGAACTCAGATTCTTCTGCTTCTGAGGCGAATGCTTTCCTGGCTGAGTCATCTCCACAGCCCTACCCTCAGATCTTTGCCTAGGCTGTTCCCTGGCTGGTCTAGCTCTCGACCCTGCACGCTCTGTAGACATCCTTCTGTGTATCACGCTCCAGGAAAATCTTCTCCAAAGCTCCTGGCCCTGCCCCAGATGTCGGCGCTCTTTCCTAGGCGGGCTTGGTTCCTGCGCATCTCTGCCCCTGCTTGTGCCTGGGCCCTAGTACAGCCAATGGAAAGAAGGAAGGAAACGGGAGGGAGGATGTGTTCAGGAAGAACCCTGGGGATCGAGGAGGGTCTGCAGCTCAGAGGTGTTACAGCATTGAGAGAAGCAGAGTGCGCCATCCCAGCTGGAAGGACCAGCTAGCTGAAGGCTGGGAGGCAGCAGAAAGTACAGGCCAAAGGATGTACGTGAGCAGGGAAGCCAGGTCACCTTGGAACCTGCCCATCTCAGGCAGAGCACCACTCATGGCCTGTCCTGGTCTCCTGGCTTCTCATTTTTAGAATCCTCAAGCAACACAGCCAGTTCCCAGTCCCATGGCTGCATGCATTAGAGGAACCTCAGACTTCAGAGCACCATGTTTCTCTGGGGCAACTGAGGGGCAACACATCTCTTAAGAGGCCTTTGTGTGTGCTTGACACCAGGCATGTGCTGTCCAGAATGGCTTTGGGGAAAAGAGCTGAAGACACTTTACCCACTGAAGGATCTCCCTAACCCCCTGAAGCCAGGTTCCATGGCCAAGACTGTGGATGAAATAGCCTTTCCCTGAGCCTCAGTTTTGTCATCTGTAAAGTGGGAACACCAGCAAGACACTGGAAAGAGGGCTACAAGAAGGGGAAGAGAGCAAATGCTGAGAGCAAATGCAGAGACAGTCTGTGCTGAGTTCCCAGACACTGAGAGTGAAGCTTGCTCTCTTTTCTTTCAAGGTTGGGCAAACAGCTTTGCTGCAGAACTGAGCTGGGGGAAGGAGGCTTTAACTCGCTCTCTGGGGATCTCTAGGCTTCTGTCTTCACTGTGCTCAGAAGCCTCAGGGTGCAGGGAAATGAGGTAAAGTTAATTAAAGAGCTCCGGCTCCCATAGCCACCCCTGTTGATGAGAGCCCTCGGCTGCCTGGTGGCCAGGTCGCCTTCTAAGGAGACTGCTGGATCCCACCGTGCTCCCAGTCTCTTCCCTCTTCCTTTCTCTTGATCTTTTTGAAGTGCTCCTTATAACTTTATGGCCTCTATAAAGTGTGTGTGTGTGTGTGTGTGTGTGTGTTTGTGTGTGTGTGTGTATGGGTGCATGTAAGTGTATGGTGTGTATGTGCATATGTGTATGGTGTACATGTGTGCATGTATGTGTATGTGTATGGTGTGTGTGCGTGGTGTGTGTGTGGTGTATATGTGTGCATGTAAGTGTATGATGTGTATATGCATGTGTGTATGGTGTACATGTGTGCATGTATGTGTGGTATGTATATGTATGTGTGTGTGGTGTATATGTGTGCATGTAAGTGTATGGTTTGTATATGCATATGTGTGTAATGTACATGTGTGCACATGTGTGTGTATATGTGTGGTATATGTGTATGTGTATGGTGTGTGTGTGTGTGTACATGTGTGCATGTGTGATGGGTGGGAGAACAAATGGATTTTTTTGATTTGTCCAAGTTCCTATGTCCTCCAGTAGTCCAGTGCTGATCTGCTGCCTGTGGTCCAGCCAGCATGTCAGGGTGAGCAGAGAGCACAGGTGGAAACTCCCCCGCCCCAGCCCGTTAGACTGCCTTGGAGAGAAGATGCTGAGTCCCAGAGAACACAGGGAAGGTGAGAATTGCAGAGAGGTTTCCCTTCTAGAGCTGTTCCTACATTGCCTCCTTCTGGAAGCTTCCAGGGACCCAGAACAGTGATGGTTTTCTCTGATCCTCAGCCCTTCTGTTGTCCGGTCACAACTGGGAACCACAGGGTCACATTCTAGTCAAATTGGTAGCTCCTGGTGTGCAGGATCCTAGCCTGTTCATCCCTCTGGCCCTCGTTGGGCTTGGGAGTGGGCTCCAATTAGATCCTCAGGACTTGTGCTAATTGAACACAGAATGTGTGGATGGAGAGAGGAGACGAGAGCCCAGCGACAACCCAGTGCCTTCCCGGCCACCCATTACTGGACTCATTTGGAAAATTTCTCTGTCTTCCCATTCAGCTTAGCTCCAAGTTGCTGGGGCTCTTTCTACCTTAACAACCCCCAGAGGGGACCAAGGGTGCTCCCTCCTGTGGTGCCTGAGGGGTGGGGAGAGGCTGGCCTGGTTCCTCCAGTGCTGCAAAGCCAGCAGGAGGATGCATCGTGCACATTAGCATGCTGAACCCATGTCTCTCATAAGGTGTTAATTAAATTTCTTCGAAGTATATTGTCTGAAAAAAAAAGGATAATTAGAAAGATGTCTTTAAAAGTATTTATGTAACTGATACGGTACTGCTTTTGGTTTGACGCATAATTAGATTTAAACACGACTCCTCCAGCGGCATACTCGTTTGGAGAGAGCTGCTTGTTGAAATGTCATCGTGTTGTTTTTAAGCGTTGTGAGCCTGGTGAAGTCACCAGGATGTGTATAGGCTCTGTGAAGAACATGGGATGAGAGGCTTATGGTGGGGTCCTCAGCCAGCTGCGGGGGCTCCTGGGAACAGGGATGCGGCTTATGCTATGCTCTTTTCATTTCTGGAATGTTCTAGCTCAGGTGCAAACCCAGGCCATGGGTTCTGCTTGTGTCTAAGTGACAGTGGCCAAGCTGGGTTCAGGGACCTGGTTTTCTGACTGCAGGGGTCTTGTCTTGCACAATCCCAGAAGGCTCTTGGTATCAAAATGATCAAAACTGTCACATCTTTTGGGGCTCCTCTCCTGCTATTCTCCTTGGGGATGTGGCTTCTGCATCTTTTGCACTATGCTGAGTGCTGAATTCAGGACCAGTTTTCTTGAATGGATCAGGGATTTCAGGCTACACAGTATCAGCGGGGCAATAGTGCCTCCAGGGGGTGAAAGATGGTTTTGAGAGGTTGAAAAAAAAATCTGACTTCTAGCCAAGGCTGAGACAGCTAGCACAGGAGACAGAGTGTTTCTGCAGTGAAAGCTCCATGATCCCAGACGTGGTGAGCAAAGCTGGGAAATGCTGCTTTCATCCAGAACATCTCGACTGTAATTGTAAACACTGTATGTGGGCAAGATGATCAGATACTCATGGCTGTCCTCTGAGGTTCCCATGTTGCTAGGACAAAAATACCCCCAAGCCCCCAAAACAAACAAACCAACAATAAAACACAAAAGAAAAAATACAGATGCAGCTTAAAGCAAGAAGGGTTTATCTTGGCTCATGGTTCAAGGATACAGTCTGTCATGGCTTGGGAAGCATGGCGGCAGGAGTGGGACTCAGCTGGTCGCACTGTGCCTGATGTCAGATGATCGCTGCTGCTCACCTCTCCTTTTTAAAAATCATTCTGGAACTCCAATGGTGTCCCTTCCATTCAGGGCGAAACCTTTAGGGGAAACATCCTCATAGATACTCCCAGGCCTGTGTTTCTATGGTGATCCAAAATTCCACCAAGTAGACAGTAAAGATTAACCCTTACACCATGGGACGGGGGGAAGCTGAGGCTCAGGGGACGAGGACATTTTGCAGGGTCCTCTACAAGGCTCATGTTCAGTTGGACACTGATTTGATGGGGTGAGGAGCATGGAAGGGCTGTATTCTGAAGACCCAGCACCCTGCAGGATCACAGCCTCATGACCCTGGTAACCTGCAGCATCTTCTCTCCCTGCAGGGTGGACCCAGTGCCTCATGATGCCCCAAAGCCACCTGGCTACACACGCTTTGTCTGTGTTTCCGATACTCACTCAAGGACAGATCCCATCCAGATGCCCTATGGCGATGTGCTGATCCACGCTGGGGACTTCACGGAACTGGGGCTCCCAAGCGAGGTGAAGAAGTTCAATGAGTGGCTAGGTAGGTCTTGCATGCTGAGTGCACTTGATGTGCTTGTGAGGATGTACTATCCGGAGCTGCCCTCTCCTAGTAGCATGCCATCCCTGCCCTGCCCTGCACCTTCTGGGCCTGGGCCTGTCCACCACCTTGGGGAGCCTTCCCTGCCTTCTCAGACTGGGTCTTGTACCTTTCTCCCATCCCACCTGGGGCCTCCCTTTCCAACACTGATCTCGACTGTGATTTGTTTGTTAGGTTTTTGTCTTGGAGACCCTCCCAAAGGGGCTCGGCTCCCATATGTGTGGTCCACCTGTGTGTTCAGTCCTGAGTGCCTGGCCTGGGCGCTCACAAAGCAAATGAATGAATGAATGAATGAATGAATGTCAGAGCTGGTGAGAAGTGAATGGCTTTCTGGGAACAGTGATGCCGGGAAGGTCCTCCACTCATATGCTGTGGTTCAGCCTCCAGTGAGAATAGCCCTCTACTCTGTGGCCCCATGTGGGTATAGACACCTGAGGTGGTTCTTTTTGTGGGCAGCAGCAGAGCCTGACCCCACAGGTAATGGTGGGCATGGCTTTGTCCGGTGCTTTTCTTTTCCCAAAATAAAGAGAGAAACTAGCAGGCTCCTCTCCCAACACCTAGGGTAGGGTATTTGCACGTTCTGGAATCTGTGGGAAAGTCACAGTGAGGTGGCTCTGTGTCTGCCTTGTGGAGAGTTGGGCAGATGGATGGCTCCTGGGTAGCCTGGTGCCCAGGCCTGCCGTCCTGAAGAGGAGACGTAGATATGTTGATCCTCTGTGAGACGCTCCCCGGTGGCTGCGGCTGCCAGGCTTTACAATCCTTTGCAGTCCCTGGGTGTGCCACCGTGCAGCTGGCTGGGAGCTGTGGAGCAGGGGGCCAGCCATGAGGTGGGTGGCTGCAGCGAGTGAGAGGCCTGGCTCTGCCAGGGGAAACAAATATTTACAAGCAAGGCTTTGCTTCCACTTGGCAAGCTTGGCATTTTAAATATTGATTTTTCAAATGGGAAATTTTAATCCAACCTCATTTGGGCTGGAACATGTGAAGGCTAGGGTAGGGGGGGAGTGTGTAGCCAAGGCCAACGACAGCCAGGTGTCTCCCTGGCCACGCTCTGGACTGCCTTCCTCAGGGTTCTTTATGCCCAGGGGAGTGCTTTATCTCTTTTGCTATGAGTGACAAAAGATGAGAGGATCCATTTGGCTGGGTGAGGGTCACCACAGGCCAGACAACTTGCTATGTGCCAGGCCCTGTGTGGCAGGCTCTTTTTTACTCTCTGCCTTGGTGAAATGGGGCTTCTGCTGGGAGAAGAGAGACTTCCAAGGGCTTGGAGAATCAGACTGGGAGGTAGTTAAGCGCATGCGCGTGTCCGTGTGTGTGTCCGTGTCCGTGTCCGTGTCCGTGTGTGTGTGTGTGTGTGTGTGTGTGTGTGTGTGTGTGTGTGTGCACCCATGCACAGAGTGTATGTGTATCCCCATGGCTTTCCAAAGACAGATCTGAATAGTGAGTCAGGATAGCAGTGTCACGGGGAGAAGCTCAGGAAGGTTCCAGAAGTGCCATCTGGGTGGCAGGATCAGGAGATTTCCTTCTTCACAGCCCTGCTTTCTCCAAGTTCCTTAAGGGGAGCGAGCACTATTCTATAGCGGATAAAGTCAGAGCTGTGGGTTCTAAGGAGACCTGGTCTTCCTGGGGACTAGTGCCACGTGCCTATCCAGGAGGGATGGATGGGCAGCAGCGGCAAGAGTCCCCCCTGGCTATTCAGCCATCCCGGCGTACCCAGGAGCCTTTCTCAGCCTGCAGGCCGTGCCACCTCCCACATCCTGGAGCTGAAGCCCAGGCAGCATCTTCCCCACCTTGCTGGTCTCAGGGAGAGATGTGAAGTTCCATTCCAGGCCAGTTCTTGATGGATGGATGGATGGATGGATGGATGGATGGATGGATGATGGATGAATGGATGGATAGATGGATGGATGGGAGGTGTGAAAGCTAGCACAGACCCTCAGTGAGACAGGATGTCTGTGTCAGGACAGGGATCCATCCATTGGTGTCCTTGGAGCCGTGGGCAGCAGTGTTGAGTTTCTCACGTGACTGTCCCAGTCAGAAGTTAAGAAATGACTGAGGACAATGCCTCAGGCAATGCAGTGATCAGCAGGCAGCACAGAGTCCTTTCCCTCCCCAAGGCTGGCATGGTTCAGACTTCCCTGGGTGAGGACATCAGGCAGGATTCCTACTCATAGTTGGGCTGCCCACAACTGCCTCCTGGTCCCTGGCTGGGGGCACACGGCCTTCATTCCCATTTGCAGCTTCAGGTCTCAGCCTTTGCACGCCCTAGGGTGTGCAGCTCCCTCCTTCCCATCCCCCTCTAGTCTCTGCTCTGTACCTGGCACCTGACTGACACTCCTGCAGAGTTCTCCCTCCTGTGTCCTGGTCCCCCTCTGCTTCTTTGTCATTT
>JADRCD010199884.1:0-39729 GCA_019843815.1 Montemys delectorum
ATAGATAGATAGATAGATAGATAGATAGATAGATAGATAGATGATAGAAAGAAACAAAAATAGAAGATAGACAAATAAGTGATAGATGATAGATAAGATAGATAGATAGATAGATAGATAGATAGATAGATAGATAGACAGATAGATAAATAAACAGACAGATAGGTAGATGAATAGATGGAAATTATCTTTTCTGTGAAAATGCTGTTGGAATTCCACATTGCATGGTTTATTAATACAAGTTAACACCTAAGCACCCCAAACCCAATAACCACATACTTTTAAGAATAAAAGTATACAGGGCTCATGTCCATACCACTTCTTTACCTCCTCTCCCTCCTACTCTCCCACCTTTCCAGCAAATGAGTCTTAAATAGGATACATTCCAACCCGTTTAATATCTTTGTACTTCCTGATAAAAGTTTCCTGTTCTGGGGAGCTGGAGAGATGGCTCAGAGATTGGGAGCACTGACTGTTCTAGAGGTTCTGAGTTCAATTCCCAGCAACCACATGATGGCTCACAACCATCCATAATGATGTCTTATGCCCTCTTCTGGCATGCAGGCACAGATGCAGGCAGATAATTAACAAACAAACAAACAAAGACTTCTCATTGTGATGCATGGGTAGGCTGTATTCCAGACCAGACGCGACCACACGTGTGTACTGTCTTTAAGCATTTCAACAGAACATGAAAAGACTTGGGATTCGTTTCCTCACTGCTCCATCTTACTACCTCCAGCACTCGGTTTCTTCCTCTATGAAATCATTCCTCGGAATAACATGGTATCCAATCAGACAAACTGCATGTAGCTTGACTTAAGGTAAAACCTGCTTTACTTGATTAGGGTGCTAAAATTTATTTTGAAATTTTAATTTCCTTCATTGAAACTGGTTCAGTTATCTTACATGCTTAATACTAGTGTTTTCATGTTAAACAGTAATCAGATTTCCAATTCTTAAATGTTAACATTAAAACTGCCTAATAGGTTCACTTACTGGTTTGGAGGTAACATTTAGTTTTAACCTTATTTGTATTAAGCTAGCAAGTGTGTATGTAAGTCTGCATATGTGTACATGCCAAAAAGGGTGTTGGCTGTTATTGTAAAATTATCTCCACCCTATTTCCCTAAAACAATCTCTCTCTCTCTCTCTCTCTCTCTCTCTCTCTCTCTCTCTCTCTCTCTCTCTTTCTCTCTCTGTCTGTCTCTCTGTCTTTCTCTGTCTCTCTGTCTCTCTCTCTCTCTGTCTGCCTCTCTCTCTCTGTCTCTCTCTGTCTCTCTGTCTCTCTGTCTCTCTCTGTCTCTCTGTCTGTCTCTCTCTCTCTGTCTGTCTCTCTCTGTCTCTGTCTCTCTCTCTCTCTCTCTCTCTCTCTCTCTCTCTCTCTCTCTCTCTCTCTCTCTCTCTCTCTGTGGACTAAAAGCCCCAGCCGTCCACCTGTCCGTCTCTACCCTGCCTCCTCCATCATGCCAGGGCTATACTTGCCTGTGGTCATGTCTACCTTTTAGGCTTAATGTTGATGCTGGGGATCTGAACTGATGTCCTCAAGGTAACACAGAAAGGACTCTTACCCACTTTAGTGTCTCCCAGGACCGAGAACGAAGTTATAAAAAGAAAAGAAAGGAAAAGAATTAGATTTCTCTCTCTTCACTTAAAAACTTTTTAAATTTTTAAAATCTCTGGTACAAAGGAAATTGTCCATTAACGCTGTTGCCAGCCTGCTAAAGGACACCAGAACAATTGCTGTGCACACACAATACCTACTAAAGTCGTATATCTGGCAAATACTGCAGGTTCTAAACTACCCATTTCACTACATTGCAAACTATTCTGTAGCATGATGGGAATGCGTATTGTAAATACTGCATTATTTGACTTTAGCACCCTTTACCTTTCACAGAAGAGCATCATTTCATAAATACACACATAATATTTTTAACTGGGTTTGCTTACCTCTCCGATAGGTTACTAATTAAGAACCTTGACATGTAAGCTACAAAGAGATTCTAAAAGTAACATTCGAATGGCCACAAGCCCTCATTGTTAATTTAACAGTGACCTCAAGTAGCACATACACAAAGACTACAAAGACAATTCAGCCATGAGCAGACAAGCTAAGTCATCCAGATCATGTAGGCTCCAGGTTCCGCCCCCCCCCCCCCCCCCCCCCCCCCACCCACGACCTCTGTTAGGAAGATCAAAGTGCGGCTTGGAAAGGAGACTGCACGGGTTTCCGTCAATCCGGTTTCACAGTGTCCAGTCATTCAGCGGGCTCGCTATTCAGTGCAGCTGTTGTTGTGGCTCCTGAGATGCTCGGCTCTCTAATAAGTTATTTTCCAGTCTTTTGGCAGGAATGAGGCTATCAGAGAAATGGCTTTTCTTGATGTGTTCCAGCTGGAAGTAAATAAGTTCTCCCATTGAAAAGCAGGTCATTGCCTGGGGGGTTCCAAATTTTGCCTGATGGAGCCATAGGTTAGGGGTCAGTCAAGAACCACTGGCTTTATGTGATTAAGGAAACAGAGAGGCATGATGGCAAACATCAGGAAGAAGCTAAGCACGCTAAATTTCAATTCCAGATTTCCTCCTAATGCATTTAAAACCTTGAAAATGCCACTTAGCCCCTGGCTGCGCTTCCATCGCTCCATCCCTAATTATTTAGTATTTGTTGCCTACTCATAAAGAACTGGCTCCTGAGGAGACCACTCAGCAAATCAAACAGCTCAGCTACTTGTTTCCTAAGGATTTGCTCAACATTTTACAGCCTTGAAGATACCTTTAGCAACAGACCAGAAAAAAAAAAAAAAAGATGCATGTGGCTTACATTTCTGTGCACAATTCCAAAACATTTTTGGTTCAGAACAAGACAGAGGATTTCATCCCTATATCCACAGTCTGGGATGTGGTTATGGGCAAATGGACAGCCCAGTTGTAGGGCAGCTTAGCTGTTTGATTTCCTTGGTTTTGACTGAGTTGAGATTTGGAGTTCTCTTGTAATTTTCTCAAAATAAACTCACGAGGAAGCCAAGAAGGCGTCTTTGTGCTAGAACGCATCCTTCCAAATCCCTTCCCCCGTATCAGCAGCACATCTGTCTTCTTCTAAAGAAGCCAGCACCGGAGTAACTAAGAGTGCCTCGAGACTGTGACCAGTCGCTGGCACTTGCAGCACACACTGTACTGTCAAAGCTATGTATCCTATTTACAGCTGAGTTTGACTCATTGCGTTCCTTGCAATAAGGAGCTGTTTAGTGGCACGTCAGATAAAATGCCACCTTTAAAAATACTCTGTAGAGAGGCTGAGGTGGAAATCATGGAGCATGGGTAGTTCTGTGCTAGGTCCTCTGGTGTTTTGGTAGAACTCCTAATGCTAGAAGGGGGGGGGGGGTGTCTTAGGCTCTGTTACCTGCTCTTCGGACCCTTTTCCTTCTAACAGGTTGTCTCACCCAGCCTTTATATGAGGGTTTATGCCTATTCATTTTGTCACGTGTTATCCCTGGTTTGGTTGATATCCTTGGGAGGCTTGCTCTTTTCTGAAGGGAATGGGAAAAGGAGGGGATCCAGAGGGCAGGAAAGACTGAAAGGAGGGGTGGGAGAAACTGTGGTCAGGGTGTAACAGATGGGAGGAGAGTGAATAAAAAGTATTTTCAATAAAATTAAATAAATAAATAATAAACATTGAATTAAAACACACACACACACACACACACACACACACACACTTGTGTGAAGTTGGTTCATTTCTGCTGTTTTGACTTCTTTGTTGCTTGCCATCCTTGTTTTCAAATAAGGCTCCAGAGTAAACTGTCTCTGTCAAAGACGGTGACCCAAGATGGAAATCATTCAACCAGCTAAGAAAACTCACCTCTGCCTGCTTCTTAGATTCCAGACGCAAGCTCCTGCCTACTCTACACACAATACACGTGATTTTTTTTTCTCTTATTTTCCGTGCTGTCTTTCGATTTTTATAAGAAGTGTGTTGTGTAGAGATGGAAGCAGAAACAGTGAGGGAGCAATTAAGATGTCCAAAGCCGCCATCTATTTTTGCTTTCAAAATCATAGCTTTGTCTACCGATGAGCTAAGGTCCAACTACTTCAGACTGTGGGACTACAAAGAGCCACATTAACATTTGCTTTGGTGCTACGTCCAAAGATATATAATAACACATGGGAAGGGCAATATATGCACGCAGACAGAAGACAAATGGAACCTTAAGGTACAGGCTGCATGCAGACTGCGCCTCTACCAGAAGGAGCCTGGCTGACCAAAGGCTGTGCTGTGGGACAGCAAAAAAAAAAGAACAGAACAGGTTTAGATATAGACCCAAACCATGCTTCCTGCTGGAAATGCATCCCGGCCATTAGTTGCTGCCTGGTCTTTGCACAAATTGCTTCCTGTGTCACACTAGTAGTATGATTTGTCTTCACTTGACTTCGTCTTACTGCTTTCTGCTGCCACAGTTTACTAGTGTGGTTTTTAAAATTCTAATGCTGTGCATTTCCACTGCTGCCTACACTCCTATGGTCACTGGCCCTAGGAGTGCATTTTCCTATGTTTCTTACACAAGTCCTTGATTTTTATCAGTTTTTTTCTTTAAAGAAAACAAAACAAAACACTTAATCCAACAGCAACAAAACCTGCTTGGGCTTGGGACTATAGTTCAGTGAGAGAATACTTGATTCACACGCAAGACAACCTCCTAGTTCAGTCCCAGTACTACAACACACACACACACACACACACACACACACACACACACGGAAAGAAAAACTGTCTGTTTCACTGGGTTCAGTTGCAGCTCACCTTGAATACGAGTAAGAACTAGTAGCTAACTATAGCTTCTTATGTGAAAGATCATTTATAAACCTCAATAGAGAAAATTTCACGACTTCTCCGTAAGACCTGACAGGGCAGCAAATTCTATTCTTTGCCTTTCATTTAGTCCAAGGAGCCAAGATAAGCTGCCTCTGACAAACACTGCACCGTCACAGCCTCACAGAGCCAAGGAAATTCCAAACTGCTATTCATCACCCATGTGAGAGAAATACTTTATGACCTTTAAAGTAGGCCTGTGTCCATTAATATAGCTCTCTGACGATGCTTGACACATTGCAGTGGTGGAGTTCACTCTTGGCTCAGGGAAATCCAAAGGAAGTAACGCAGCACACAGACAAGCGATTTTTATTGCTTGGTTCTTTGGGAACCGAGAGATTTGCTTAGGAATTCAATCCTATATTCGAGAGTACTCAAACCGTCACTAACCCATGCAGCAACTTCAGACTGGCAAAGACACACGGGCCTCTCGGCTCCCCATGGGGGACCCCAGTCTGTTTGTTGCACAGCTGAGCAGAGATATATGTTAATAGTAGCTCTATTCTTTAACATTAGTGTCTGTTTCAGGACTAATTTTACAGGATTATGTGTGACCATTAAATCAATATTCTTTGCAGTAGGGGGTACTTATGTCACTTTCAAAGTTGAAGTTTTTTTTTTTTTTTTAAACCATATTATTTTTCTCTTAAAGAACAGCAATCGGTTAGAACTGTTAGAACCACGCTCTGATGATTATATTTTATAATGTGTTTTCACACTGAACAAAGGCACAACTGAAGAAATCAGCCCAAAGCTCTCCATCCATAATGAAACCCAAAGACACCTAATTGACGAGGTCAGGTACCCATGCACCCAGAGGTCAGGGCCGCTTCAGAGGACTCGGATCCGAACCTACCCTCTGCTGGACTACACGGTCAGGTGTATCGTCACTTGAGGTCAGAATGTGCCGGGGATCAAACCTGAGACTGAAAAGCAGCATAATTATCCCCTGGGTGTCTGAAACCACCACGTTGTGAATTGTCCAACGGAGTTTGAATTGTCCCAGCGGACGCCTGGGAGATCAGACGCTGTCTCTGGGTGCCCAGGTACCACTTCTGCTCAGTGTCCCCTCTGTCTATCCATCTCCATCCCACACTGTCCTTTATGGAGGTGGACCGTGGGGTGGCCAGCACTGCTCTAGCTGTCTCCTTCCTTTCAGTTATTCTGTCTCACAATAAAAAAATCTTTCTTTCAACTCTGTCTAGCGCAGCACCACCCCGCCCCCACCCCTCTTCCCTGCCCTTTTCTCTCAAGCAATATAATTTGAGTTGAAATACAAACAGAGTCCCTCACTCTTTTTTGGCTCTTACTGCATTAAAAAAAAAAAAAAAAAAAAAAAAAGATTTTTTTTTTTTAATGAAAGAGGGAAACAAAGGTAGAGTGAACTCTGGAGATTAATATGTCTTCTGGTCCCAGCTGCCAGATTTATTTCTTCTTTGCAGCTAAATCAGGTCATTACCCTACAAATCTTTGTTCTGGATGAAAGATTTAAATCTCCACAGAATTTGGAGACTAGGGGTGAGGAGGTGCAGGCATAAGCCGTACATAGTAATTGGCTGTGATTTTATCCGGATGTTTGCACGGAGGCAGCTATCAAATTCTGATAAACTTTTCCTGACCCCTTTCACTTGCTGGAGTCCCTGGCAATCCCACCAAGAAGCCACATTGTCCCAGCACTTGGTCCTTTGTGCTCATTTATAAACTGCCCCGCATCTCAGACGTCATGTTTCCACACAGCTATTTTCGACAATCAAAGAAATTAAAAGATTGCGGGGTGGGGGGAGGGTTGCTTCACTGGAAGCAGTGAATAATTACGTATTTTTGTTGTTGTTTCTAAAATGACAGCGCTTGTCCTTGACGTGTTCTGAATTATTTCTTCAGAATACACACACACACACACACACACACACACACACACACCAGGCTTAAGGAAGGCTTAGAGATTCCATTCAGCTCAGTTAAAGACAAAACCAAAGAACAGTGATAGCAGAACTCGGAAAAGGCATTCAGTCATCAGAATCTCCACTCAGCCAAGCAGCTTTGGAGCAGATGTTACCCTTGTCTTTAAAGAACTGGGAGGACACAGAATACATTAACACAGATAGCTGGACGAGCCCAGAGCCACGCCTGCGTTCACACTGCTCCGGGCCCCAGAACACCCACCGCAGCCTCTGCGGGCACAGCCGTCCTTCCTTTCTCCTATTTGAGGGCAGGCAGATTTCTGAGCTTTAGGGCTTGAGCCCTGCCTCAGAACAGTTGCATTGTTCTCAACACAAGAGACTGAAGCCTCGCCTATCAGCATGATTGGTTGGACTGAACCCATCTTGTTCTGGAACCCTTGCTGGAATCCAAACCTCTCGGGGCCTCTGTGTGGAGGTCTCTGGACGCCATTCGCTGTGATTCTTTGACTGAAGCTGGTAAAGTGAAGCTGAGCAAAGCTGGGGCCCTAGATTCAGAGCCTTTGGGAAATGCCCATTTTCCACAGGTTTAATGTTTCCTTCCCTACTGCTGAAGAGGTTCCCCAAGCTGAGGAAGGAAGCGGGACCTGTCAAGGAACAGGATATGGGAAACGGTTTGGGTCAAGCACTCATGTCAAACGTCCTGTGCAAGCTGCCGAGATCCTGCCATAAATGGTTGGGATTCTAACTGAAAGAAAGGCTGGGAACTAGAGGGCACATCGCTTCAAAACCCCGTCTGACAAAATTATCTCTGCCCTGGTCCTGTCATCTTGTCGGAGTGGTGCACCCTCGGAGGACCTCTTCCAGGAATGCAGGCCTCTTTCAGAGTCCCCCCCAACCCCTACCCCTGCTTAAACGCTATTGTCTTGTTCACCCAAACTCAATCCTAAGTTTATCACATTAATTTCAGTCACCCTGGGACTAGTCTAGTGAGTACCAATGAAGGCCTAGATGGATGAATTGTTCCAGAACATAAGAGGAGCAAAGATGGTAGGATAGTGTTTAACCAGTGTCCTGGGACCAGCAGAAGGGAGGACTGGCAGTGGACCAGGGCAGCATCCCACCAGAAATTGGGCACATATATATATCTACCGGAGGAAGATACCAAAAGGAAGCTGAGCGGTGCCTCCAACCATGGGTCTTTATCATAGCTGTATCCAGGGCTAGTCCCAATGGGACTAGCAATTGCAGTATACTAGCCAGACAGTATCTTTCCTTTTTTTTAATATGTATTTATTATTACATGTAAGTACACTGTAGCTGTCTTCAGATGCACCGGAAGAGGGTCTCAGATCTCAGTACGGATGGTTGTGAGCCACCATGTGGTTGCTGGGATTTGAACTCAGGACCTTTGGAAGAGCAGTCAGTGCTCTTACCCACTGAGCCATCTCTTTAGC
Organism: Montemys delectorum; assembly: GCA_019843815.1. NCBI lineage: Eukaryota > Metazoa > Chordata > Mammalia > Rodentia > Muridae > Montemys > Montemys delectorum. The sequence goes on from JADRCD010199884.1 coordinate 8,223, forward strand.
CCCCAATAGTATCTTTCGAAGTGTAACTCAATCTCTTTCCCCATATCCTCCCAGAAAAGACTCAGTTCGACACTCTGTGTGACTCCAAAAGACATAACACAACCAAGAATCTAAAACGCACATTTGTCCCTTGTCATTTAAGGCAGCACACAGCAAAGTAGGCCACCTCTGTTTGACAGAATGACAGCTATTCCCACAGTGGCTTTAGGAATGCTATTTGAAAATCAGATTATTTATTTTTTTAAAAGGCTGCATCCATTGTCAGGCTTGTCTTTCTTTTAGTTTATCTAAATGGGACCATCCTTATCTGCAAGGACACAGATACCTTTGTGGGAGGCAGTCTGGATCATACAAATGTGTTACACGGTAATGATCTTTCTGGTTACATTTAGGTGTTCCGCATTACAAAAGCCTACAGTGTATCAGCAGCGAGGCTTAAACACAGGAAAATATCATTCATTTAGGTATCTAAAAGAACGAAACAGCACAAAATGGTACGAATTCCTTCCAATATTTTCACATATTTAAAATTCAACTTGTTTGATTAATCCTTTGAAATGATGCTTATTTGTACAGTGCTCAAATGTCTCCCAGAGGGGTAAGTGGTCTACAAAAACTCTTGATCTCCATTCATGGCTCAAGCACCTCCAGATTAAAAGTCCTGTTGGGGAAATAGTCTGCTCCCGTGTGGGCTGAGAGGCACTTTTATTTTCAATGGGAAGAAAGAGATTGAGTTACACTTCGAAAGATCTCCTTAAATTTAGGTAGTAACAAGTTGCCCTCTGTAAGCCAGGGCTTGCAAATTCCCTTCTGCTCTGCTGCCTCAACACTGGAAGGCAACTTTCTGAACAATGGGGCAGGAACATCTTCTCTTCCAAATGTGCTCATTTGAAGACAGCATCTTTGCTTTCTGTCCCGACACAGGACCACAAAGAGGAAAACATTTATGGATGATAAATGATCATTTCAGAGTTGCTACCTGGGCAAAATAAAAATCCACTCCATTGGATACAACTATACAGTACCGGGAAAACAGAGCTTTCATGGTAAAAGTGAAGGATGTGAGTTCTTTTTTAGTGGTACCTAGTTATGTTGGGGTCAAAGAAGCCATTTCACTGCTCTGAGCCTCAGTGACATTATCTGCAAAATGGACACCATAATTATCCTTTCTAGAAAATCGTTTACAAGATTCTAAGTGGAGAATGTCTATATGATGTATGCTAGCTGGCACACAGTCAGCACTCAGCTAATCTCAGTAACCTGTCACACAACATCATATTCAGGACTGCCTGGAGCTTTAGGCTGCTTTATGCCCAACACAGAAATGACCATTTTGAAAACGTTTTTGTGTAGCGAGGGCTTAAAATACAGTATCATTTACAAAGAAACAGCCCAGCATTCCCAGATGTCAGCACATACTTTTAGAAGTGAGATCTTACAGTCAGACATAAAATGTTCGAGCTGGTCATTACCCTGAGCTCTGGAACAGAGTGAGAGGTGTGTACCTTTAAGCTCAAGATCTAGGAAGAAGTTGTCAAGTCTCTTTACTGACAGCTGCTCCAAAGGTCAAGCCCGGGTGGGAATCACAATGAGTGAATCACAAAGGGAAAGAGGTCACTTGAAAGTGACTGGCATGTGTGCCGAAGCCTTCTCGGCTTAGCCAGTACACTGGAGGTCTTAACAAACAAGAAAATCCTGGATTCAGCCTTTCCTCTTCTCACTAGAATCGTTTCCCACCTGTCTAGGAGATGTGATCTCAAACAGTTTGCTCAGATCCACTAGCCAGCAGCAAACACACAGAATCATTCCAGTAGTGTTTCTTGTCTAGATCTCTTAGGCTTCCCAACATGCATAAATCATAAAGACAATGAAACCAACCCCTCCACATTTTACACAGAAGGGGCCGGACCCCAGAGAGGTTTAGCAGAGAGGTCAGAGGCCCACTGATGGTAGAGCTGACATTAAAGACTTCGCTCCAGATCTCCCTCTAGTCCCTTCCACAACCCACATGTGACTTTCAATAAAGACAAGAGGTTAGCATCCCTTTAAATCAAAAGACCATGACTCAAAAGGAAGGCTTCCTCTGGGAGCAAGACAGGCCACTTCAACGAGACCATCAATTTACCCAATATTCATTAAAACACAGCAAACCATGCTGGCCTATCAGCTCTTTCTGGAGGCCTCAGCGTGCTGTGGCTTGATATGAATAGAAGAGAAGAGGAGACTGCTTAAGCAGTGAGAAGAGCCAGGCTGTGAGGCACCAGTGATTATGCACAACTTGAATAAGAAAAGCTGAGTTTAATTCCAGACATGCCCTCTGTTGAGGTATTAACTGAGTAGCCACGTTAGCAGCACTGTTGAAGATGGGGAGTGTGTCCTTGTACAAATAGACAGTCAAACTAATCTGACTTTTATCTTTACAGCTAAGACAACATTTTTTGCCAAAATAAACAAAAACCCCACACATTATTTTGTTTTGTTTTTTGTTTTGTTTTGTTTTGTTTTGTTTTTGAATCTTGTTTGAAGTTTCCCTAGTTAGGTGGTCCTTTCATCAACCACCTTTGTAAATGTACACACATCACACACAGACACTCACATCTACACAGACACTCACATCTACACATACACACACAACACCACACCACAGACATATATCACACCACATAAGGACACACACACACACACACACCACATAAGCACACACACACACACCACATAAGCATACATACACACACACACACACACACACACACACACACACACACTTGCTCTCTTGATCCCTCCTCCTCATCTTCCTCCTTCTCCTCTTTCTCTTATCTCTTTCAGGAACTACACATGATATTAATTCCAATAGCACTTTTACAACAACGAGAGTTGTAGGGATGTCTGTATATGTACTTTGTTGTTGTTTTTACAATTCTAATTTAAGCCAAAAAGGGAGGAGGAGGCAGAAGCCTCTCATGACAGCATAAAGAGCCATTCGGCTGGCTCTCAGATCTGGAAAGGTGTGTCTGCAGGAGACTGAGGGGAATTGAAACATAAAGCAAAAATTTCCCTTTCTCCTTCAGCCTGAAAACCAATATAGAACTGAAACCATTGCTTCACGCCTTCTTACCCCACCCACTGCCTGCAGACTCACGTAGCACCCTATAATTCAAACAGAGAATGAGATGGCCTGGGGCTCTGTATGAGCCAGTCAGGAGCCAGGCTAGGCAGCCTGCATTCGAGCTTCGGTGGAGTGACGGCATTCGTGTGCATCCCGTTTCTGACTTCTCCGTGCTTGCTGTCTAATTATGTCCCATCTTAAAAATGCAGCAAGAGAAAATTCCATTTCAGCTCTAATAATAGAAATGGGTAATATTTACTACTTTAACAGATTGTTCTGTGTTGTGAATGAAGTCTGCCTCTTCAGTCACATTACACAGATGAAGTTTCTCCAGCAACCGTGGAGCGTATGGGAATTAGAAGCTAAGTAGACTGTGGGGGCAATGTGACTTTAAGAAAAGTAATTTAATCTAAATTGTGATGTTAAATGGAAATCTCATCCATAAAAATTGTATGTTGGGAAAGCAACTAAATGTCTAAGTAGGGAGAAAAGGCAATTTTAAAATGTTATTTTAAAGTATATTAGTGGCACCGAACCTCACGCAATTGAAAAGTCAGATCATTTTCCCAAACAAAAGCTGAGTCTATATGCTTGCTGATAGCAGTATGCAGCATTCATTGAAAATAGAAGAAAATACCAAAATATCCTTGAGCTGAAGATAAAAGCAAAAGACAGAATGGTATTCTGGGTAAATGGCAGCCAGAACAAACCTGTGTGAAAATTTGAACATGGTGTCTGAATGGGTGGTATCTCCTGCTGAGAAGTCCACAAGGGACCACAAAGTTAGATCTAAACTACTTCTCTATTAGTAAAAATTAAGAAAAGTTTTTTTCCTTAAATTTCAGTAGTGAATAAAATTAAGACAGCTTTAAGAGCTGAAGAAATAGCTCCTTGGTTAAGAGCACAGCTTCCTTTGCAGAGGACCCAAGTTCAATTCCAGTATGGTACTTCACATCCGTAAGCAACTCTAATTTCTGAAGATCTGACTCCTTCTTTTGGTCTTCATGGGCACTGCAAACATCATGATGAAAAAATACGCGCACAGGCAAAACATTCATGCACATAAAGTCAAAATGAACTTTTTCTTACAGCCTTCAGCATATTATAAACAAACCACTCGCTTTCCCTGGGTCACAATAAAGGACAGACAAGCAGTGTCAACTACTACAAATACAGCTCTGCAGTCAGTCCAAAACAAGTAGCTTCATGAGATTCTAGTACAGCTCAGGAGATTACTCAGGACATTGGCAGTAAAGACAACCAAACAAATGTTATGTCCATTCACACGTAACAAACATTTACTAGGATGCATCCTAAGATCTGAATGGGGATCGGTGAGCAACTTAGGGTGAGGCCTTCCTTGCCAACACCTCAGGAACAAAGTAAGCTTGGGGGCCACTCTTCACCATCATCCTTACCAAGCCTCTATGGTAAATGTAGGGAGAGTGGGACAGTAGCACAGAGTAGGGCTCCAGTCAAGGGTGCCTCTCCCTGTGTTGGACCTTCATCACTAGAGGCCTTTGATTGTGGCTCTTCTCTCAAAAGATGCCACGGCCTTGAATCTCTAATACTATACAGGGGACAACAAGCATTGGCCTTTTAAATGACTTAGAAAAGAGTTTTGTTCTCAATATGCACAAAAATACTGTGGGAAAATTTTGGAGGCCTGTACATAAAAATTCATGAGTGTGTATGTCATCTTTAATTATGCTTTTGAATGTTCTACAGTTGAAATTTAAGTGTCAATTGCTTAGTTATCACTGCCTCATGTGGCCTGAGTAGACATTTACAAATACTCAAGACAATACATGTTATTTACAAGTTATAGGACACCATGTAAAACTTTATAAAAACTAAGTATAAAGTATGGAAGCAAAGATGAAAGCTTATGTTTCACATGATTTATAAGATTTAAAATACTAAAAAGAAAAAGAAAAGGTATCCTCCAGGTAAAGATTTGACAAGGCACAATCTGTCATATAAATTCTTTCAGTAAATACGAATATAAAACCATCGAAGTTCATCCTACTGTGGATATCATATTCTTTCCAGAACTAAACCATTTTAAGACAGAAATATTAGTTTATTGACATAGCGTAAACATAAATCGCAATAATACAATATACTCTCATAAATATGCACAACTTAAAAACATTTGTGCATTTTAAAAGAGAAAAAATTATTTATTGTGGGAATTTACCCTAACTTGACCTTTACACCTTGTACACATGCATTGAATTATGCCTATATTAGTTCCTCTTATCATTGCTGTGACCAAATATCTGACAAGAAGTAAATTAAGGGAAGAAAGGCTGGCTGTGGATTCCAGTTAACATGGGATATCATCTATCACAGCCAGGTGGGCATGGCAGGAGGAAACTGGCTAGATTGCATCTGCCATCAGGAAGCAGAAACCATGAGTGTTGATCTTTGGTCCCCTTTCTCCTTTTTATTTAAGCCAGAACAAGCCCAAGGAATGATGCCACCCACATTTCCAGTGGATCTTCCCACCTCAGATGATCCGACCTAGAAATTGCCTCACAGGCATGCTCAGAAGTGTATCTCCTAGGAGATTCTAGATTATGCTAAGTTGACAATCAACATTAACCATTGAAATGCTAAAGGAAAAAACATGTAGACTTGAATTAGAGCAATGAGCTATAATCACGACACAACATCAATACTACCCTTTCTAGAGATTTTCACCATCATATAAACTAGTCCATTGCTTTCTAATTCGGCCTCAATCAAGTTCTCAAGACATGGGCAAAATGCAGCCAGACTCTGTCAAAATGTAACTTAGATGACTTCAAATTGAATTCTTTAAACTCTTCGAACTTTTTGAACCAGGCCTCCATCCTCAGTGCTTCCCACCACAACTTGATCTTCCAAACTGGTATGAGGATGGCTTATTAAATTCTTCATGCAACATTCTAGGGTTACTCTAATCTGAAATCTGAAACTCTTCTACATTTCCTCCTTTAAGCATTTCCAATGACCTATAAGACACACAGGTTATCACAGCAACAACCCCACTCTTGATACCAATTTTTACATTAATTAGTTTTCTCCTGACCTTGATCACACTTGACAAGAAGCAACTCTAATGGAGAAAGGTCTTACTTCAGCTCACAGTTTAATAAGGGATACGATCTATCATGGTGGCACGAGGCAGCTGATCACAGTGCATCCTCGGTTAGAAAGGGGAGAATGATGAATGTTCCCTTCCTCTCTTCATTTTTTAATGCTTCTTTATTTGGGATGGTACGTATGTGGAGACCAGAGAACGACTTGTAGGAGTCAGTTCTCCTCTTCCACCATGTAGCTGCAGGGGTTGACCTCAAGTTGGCAGGCTTGGCAGCAGGTGTCTTTACTCACTTAAGACACCTTACTTGTCACCTTTGTCATTTCGTTGTTGTTATCTTTCTTCCTTTCTTTCTTTCTTAGTCCAGACCCCAGCACATGGAACAGTGTTCCAAAATTTAGGGTAGGTCTTCACACCTTGATTAATCCAGTCTGGTAACTCCTTTACAGATACCTCCAAAAGTTGGTCTCCCAAATGTCTGTAGATCATGTAAGTTGAAAGTCAGTGTTAATTATTGAAATGCTGTACACTATCCCTCAGCCTCCCCCCCCCAAAAAAAATTGAAACAATTTCAAATTCTTTAAATAGACTAAAAAGTACTTAAAATTCTGTATGTGCATGTCTAAAGAAGGTGGTTGTAGGCAGAAGTACCAAAGGCAGAGAAAAGGTAAGACATGACGATATGCAGATGGAATCGCTTGTTTCCTAACACTGTCCATGGCTGGAAGTCACAGCCATAAGGATGCCCCTTGCAGACATCATATTACAGGCAGTGAAACTGACACAGGGCCCCAGGCAATCCAATGCAGTTCTTTTCAGCCTTAGTCCCAAGACTCTACTCTCGACGGTCAGCTTCCCTCTCAGGACTGAGGCTAGCAGAGACATTCAGTGTCTCAGGATTTCTAATCCTGAGGTGAGGAGACACCATGACCATGAAACTCTTATAAAGGAAAACACTTAATTAGGACTGAGTTATATTTTCAGAGATTTAGTCCATTATCATCATGGTGGGAAGCTTGGTGGTGCTGCTGGAGAAGAAGCAACTGAGAGTTCTACATTTTTATCCACAGGCATCAGGAAAAGAACTGCCACACTGGGCATGGCCTAAGCCTCTGGGACCTCAAGGCCTACTCCTTGGGATGCACTGTCTCCAACAAAGCCACACCTACTTCAACAAGGCCACACTTCCTAATAATCCCACTTCCTACAAGCCTACAGGGGCCATTTTCTACACTATCCTCAGGCAGAGAAGTCCGCGAACTTAGGAGACATGGAAGTCTAGTACAGCTCAGCTGGTTCAATCGCTCCTTAAAGGCACCATCAAGCCTTCCTTATGTTGGCGCTCATGACACTACGGTGAAAAATGAAAACTACCTGTCTTCCACTCATGGTTAACCTTGTGTCAGTGCCTGATGACTCTTCCAGCCCTACTAGACCCAATCACATTCATTTCCACCATTCCCTGTGCCACCAAAACAAAACTACAAAAACAAAAACAAAAACAAAACAAAACAACAACAGAAAAGCATATTGGTACAGGCATCTGAAGGCATTGGTTCCCTGAGAGCCTTTTTTTTTTTTTGCCCCATACACATGATGTCTGGAAGTTTCTCTCCATTTCTTTTTACAGGAAAAGTACATAGAATTTAGATTTTCATCTTGGCAAATCTCCCCACCTGGTGAACTGCTCAGATATAGCTGGAGACAGCAGTCTAATCGTAATGGGAGGCTGTCTATTTATGCAGAGGAAGCTCACACCGTCAGATAAATACTCATCAAATGCGTGGAGGCAGGTCTTGCTTGGGGAATGCCTTATTTTAATATTTTGAAGTTTATAAATCAAGCAAAGCCCTGTCTTTCATCCTAGCTGCCACACTTCTACAGTTAGGAAAATAAGGTTTTTCACGGCATCTGTAGGTTATAAATAGCATAGTCCTTGTATGTTTAAGACGTATCTGTCACTGTGTGATACCCATAAATTTGGCATTTAAAATTCAATTCTAGGGCATTTAAAATATTCGGGTTGATATAAAACATAATCTGGGTCTCTAAACTTTGGCTTTTTTACAACTGATATTTGAAATAATGTTTTAAGAGGTTAATACCCTATTCGAAATTGTTTCTATGTCTTTCCACTCACAACTGGTTTGTCTGTTATGACTGTCAAGACAAATTAGGAAAGATTTGAGCCGATTGTTCCTTTAGACACAGCGTTCAGTATCCCTGCCATGGATCGACAGATGAAAAATGGAAAGGGTAAAGTGAAAACTTCTGAGATTTTGTCCAGCTTTAATAGTCGGGGGTTCTAAAATTCTATGGCTTAATGCAGTCAGATATGCTTAGAGTTCTCACTCGACACATCTGAGGACAGTAGAATTCAAAGCATTTTTTTTTTCTGCAGTCATGACTGTTGCTGTCCTGACATGCAGGAACTGCTGGACTTCTGGAACCAGCCTCAATCAGGAGGTCAGGGGCCTTCCCACCAACTCTTCCCAAGGCAAGCTCTCTCTGACTTCTGACCTCTGACCTTTCTATTAATACTTTGGAGACACAGGCATGGAAGAGTTCAAAGGACTCATATACTCTAAAAAAAAAAAAAAAAAAATTCAGCTTCTTCCTTGAAGATTTATTTATTTATTTATTTATTCTTTCTAGTTTTTATATGTCTATGGATGTACTGCCTGAGTGGACACTACATGTGTGTAGTGCCAGAGAAAGCCAAAAGAGAACATCAGATCCCCTGGAACTAAAGTTACAGAGAGATGAAAGCCACCATTTGGGTAACTGGCCAGGGTCCTCTGGAAGAATATACAATGCTTTTATTCACTGAGCCATCTATCTCTCTGGCCCCACTAAAAATCTTACTTTTATATCAAAATTTATTTGATGCATTTAATTTGCAAGGAAGTAATTTTACAAGCATCTGAACTATTGGGCAGTGCCCGTTAGCAATGCCTCATCATTCAAACCCCCTACAGAACCACAAACACATAACTAAGCTTTTAGATTTTAGCTTTAACGATGAGACTATAAAAAAAAAAAAAAAAAAAAAAAAAAAAAAAAAAAAACATGGATTTAAGCAGGAAGATATTTACCAGCCACGCAATACAGTATTTACACTTTCAGAAGTCACCCAAGATCAATGGTGTGTAGCTGGGCACGATAGCACATATCTGTAATCCCAAAACTTGATAAACCAGGGCAGAGAGACTGCAAGCTCAAGGCTAGCCTGAGCTACCAAATGAGATTCTGTCTCATAAAAAAAAAAAAAATTAAATAAAAAAGAGCTGGGAGTAGTTCAGTAATGGAGTGCTTGCCTAGAACAACACACAGGCCCTGAGTTCAATCCATAGTAACACACACACACACACACACACACACACACACACTGTAAACCACATAAATAACTTCTAATTAAACATCTACTATTAACTTCAATCAACTATGAAAAAATGTCATAGATATTTTCACTATGATTGTGGTATCTGTTAAAATTAACATACATGTTAATGTATAGATTCATGTTAATAAACATGTATTATGTATGTCTATGAACTTGAGTTCCCTTGGCGTAAAATATGAATATCATGGATTTATCAGCAACCATTTGATAACTGTAAATCTAATATAGAAATTACTGGGCCATTCCTAGAATTTGCTTCAGCAAGCCAGGAGTCATGGTAATATGTCCATAATTCTGACTGATTTTACTCTCTAACTCATTCTCATTTAATTTTTCTTCTATGTGTTTGCTGTGGTTTGGCTAAATGTCTCTCAAAAGGCCAGGTATTACAGGTTTGATTACTAATCTTTGACAGAGCCTAGTGGAAAAGAACTGGGTTTCTATGGATGTGCCCTGGAAGAGGACATAGAGACCTTAGCCCCTTCCTCGGACTCTATCTTTTGTTTCCTAGCTACTGTAAGGAAAATTAACTCTTCTGCTATTCTCTTCTATCATCATTTACTGTGCTATTAAAGGTCAACACCTCAGGACCAAGTAGTCATCAACTGAAACCTGTGAAGCTATAAGCCATACATAAGACTCTGGTGGTTTGAATGAGCTTGGCTCCAAAGGGTCATATATTTGATGCCAAGTTGGCAGAACTATTTGAGAAGGTTTAGGAGGCATGACTTTGTTGGAAGAGGGATTGGTGCCACTGACGGCAGGCTCTGAGGTTCTAAAATCCCAGGCCATTCCCATTTAGCTTTCTCTGTGTCTTCCTCTGCCTTGTGGTTATAGATTAAGATGTGAGAGCTCTTCTCAATAATAAAGGAACCTCTGGTGGAATCACAATCCCGGACCTTAAGCTGTACTACAGAGCAATCGTGATAAAAACTGCATGGGATTGGTACAGTGACAGGCAGGTAGATCAATGGAACAGAATTGAAGACCCAGAAATGAACCCACACATCTATAGTCACTTGATCTTTGACAAAGGAGCTAAAACCATACAGTGGAAAAAGACAGCATTTTCAACAGATGGTGCTGGCTCAACTGGAGGTCAACATGTAGAAAAATGCAAATCGACCCATTCCTTTCTCCTTGTACAAAGCTCAAGTCCAAGTGGATCAGGGACCTCCACATCAAACCAGATACATTGAAACTAATAGAAAGTAAAGTGGGGAAGAACCTCGAGCAAATAAACACAGGGGAAATTTTCCTGAAGAGAATGCCAATAGCTTCTGCTCTAAGATCAAGAATTGACAAATGGGACCTCATAAAGTTGCCAGGCTTCTGTAAGGCAAAAGACACTGTCAATAGGACAAAATGGCAATCAACAAATTGGGAAAAGATCTTTACCAACCCTATATCTGATAGAGGGCTAATATCCAATGTATACAAAGAACTCAAGAAGTTAGACTCCAGAGAACCAAATAACCCTATTAAAAAATGGGGTACAGAGCTAAACAAAGAATTCTCAACTGATGAACACCGAATGGCTCAGAAGCACCTAAAGAAATGTTCAACATCCTTAGTCATCAGGGAAATGCAAATCAAAACAACTCTGAGATTCCACCTCATACCAGTCAGATTGACTAGGATAAAAGACTCAGGTGACAGCAGATGCTGGAGAGGTTGTGGAGAAAGAGGAACACTACTTCATTGCTGGTGGGATTGCAAACTGGAACAACAACTCTGGAAATCAGTGTGGCGGTTCCTCCGGAAATTGGACATAGTTCTACCAGAGGACCCAGCTATACCACTCCTGGGCATACACCCAAAAGATGCTCCAACATTTAATAAGGACACATGCTCCACCATGTTCATGGCAGCCTTATTTATAATAGCCAGAAACTGGAAACAACTCAGATGTCCCTCAACAGAGGAATGGATACAGAAATTGTGGTACATCTACACAATGGAGTACTACTCAGCTATTAAAAACAATGAATTTATGAAATTCTTAGGGAAAAGGATGGATCTGGAGAATATCATCCTGAGTGAGTAAGCCAATCACAAAAGAACACACATGGTATGCACTCTCTGATAAGTGATTATTAGCCTAGAAGTTTGGAATACAGGAAGAACAATCCACAAACCACAAGAAACTCAAGAAGAAGGAAGACCAAAAGGTGGACATTTCATTCCTTCTTAAAAGGGGGAACAAAATACCCATGGAAGGAGTTGCAGAGATTAACTATGGAGCAGAGACTGAAGGAAGGACAAACCAGCCTAAATATAGCTATCTCCTGAGAGGCTCTGACAATACCTGACTAATACAGATGTAGAGGCTCACAGCCATTCATTGAACTGAGTACTCAGTCCCCAATGAAGGAGTTAGAGAAAGGACCTATGGAGCTGAAGGGTTTGCAGCCCCTTAGAATGAAAAACAATATGAACTAACTAGTACCCTCAGAGTTCCCAGGGACTCAACCACCAACCAAGGACTATACATGGTGTGACTGAATGTTTTGGCAGCATGTGTATAGTAGAGGATTGCAAAGTCGAGCATCAATGGGAGGAGAGGCCCTTGGCCTTGTGAAGGTTCTGTGCCCCAGTGTAGGGGAATGCCAGGGCCAATAAGTGGGAGAGAGTAGGGTGGCAAGCATCGGGAGGGGGGAGGCAACAGGGGTTTGTTCTTGTTGTTTTTGTTTGTTTGTTTGTTTGTTTGTTTGGAGGGGAAACTGTGAAAGGAGAAATTTATATGTAAATAAAGAAAATATCTAATAAAAAAAAAATGTGAGAGCTCTTAGATATTCCCTCGTCCCTTCATTCAGACATAATGGACTCTAACCCTCTGACACTGTAAGCCAAATTAACCATTTCCTTTTTATAAGTCACCTTAGCCATAGTGTTTTATCACAGCAATAGAAAAATAACTAAGACAGAAGTTGTTACCAAGCAGTGAGCTATTGCTGTGACAGGCCTGACTAGACTGGGTTTTTTGGAGGAATGTGGAAAACTTGGGGACTTGAAACTTCAGATTTAGAAAGTGGTCCTACACTAGAACCAGGGCTCAGTGAGTCATCCTAGTAGAAACATGGAAGACTACAGTGTTGAGACAAATGTGGACTGTGGAGGCCCAGATGGAGAGGTTTCACAGGGGAAACGATATTAGCAACTGTGCTAGAGACCATTCTTGTAATATTGTGACAAAGGACGTGGATGCTTTCTACTTTTGTCCTAAGAATTTGCCTGAAGCTATATTTAAAAGTAATGGACAATTTCCTTAGTGTGGGAGATTTCAAGACAGACTGATTTGACTTTGTCATATGGTTATTAGTAATCACTCTTACACAGGTCTATAACAGAAAAAAAAAGCATGTAGGAGAAAAAGAAATACAAAATGTACAGTTTGGATAGAAAAAGAATATCGGGAAATTTAATTTTGCAGCCAAGGCTTGTGCTAAAAGAGAAAAGGAGATCAAGGAGAGACCTAACACAAATTGAAATAAAGTAAGAGGTGTACTTACCAATTTCCAACTTGTCAAATAGAAAGGCCTGAGGAAATCTCTGGTCCTAAAAGCTGACAACAAAGGAAAGCTACTGCAAATGTGGTACAAAGGGGGCAGGCTCCATCCCAAGCTGGCAATCAGATTTGGCAGTTTTGCCCACAGGGTTCTGGTTTTCGAGTCATGAAGGATTCAGGAGTAAAGAGATTGTAGAATATTCTTCCATAGTTATGTAGAATTGCTAAGGCGGGGCATGGAACAGAGGAAACCTACATGGAGAAGGGATTAGCCTGACAGGCTACTATTTGAAGCTGTATGTGGTGGTTTGAATACCAATGTCCCCCCCCCATAGGCACATATATATGCATACTTGGTCCCCAGTTAGTAAAACTATTTGGGATAGATTAGGAAGTGTGACCATGTTGGAGGAGGTGTGTGTCACTGGTGGTGGGCCCTGAGGTTTCAAAATCCCAGGCCCTTTCCAATTAGCTCTCTTTGCCTCATGCTTTTGGATCAAAAAAATAAGCTAACAGCTATAGCTCTAGTACCATGCCTCCTTACCTTCTGCTGTAACTCATCAAGATGGCGAAGACTCTAACATTCAAGAACCATGAACCACAACTTAAATGCTTTATTTTGTAAGGTGTCTTGGTCATGGTATCTTAGAACAGCGATAGAAAAGTAACTAAGACACTCCAAAAGTGTAACTTGGATTGCATTGGATATCCCAAGACACTAGGGATATCAGAGCCATGAAACATTTGCCAAAACTGTGTTCAAGAATGGAACCAGCCCAAGAGAAATAAGTGTATTTTAGTCAGCTAAGCCAGGAGAGTGGAGACTTCTAAGCCCTCTGATAGCAGACATGGAGCTACGAGGTTCAGAGTTTGCCCTGCTGGTTTTAGTTTGCTTTTGGTCCCATGTTGACACACTGTGTTTCCATTCCTCTCTCTCTCAAAATGGTAATGCGTATTTCTGTGCCATCATATGTTGGAAATATGTAATTTGCTTTACTTGGATTTTTAAACTGTGTTGTGACTGTGAAAGATTATGGAGACTTTTAAAGTTGTGCTAAATGCATTCTGCATTATATTATAAGGATGAGTCCATGAGAGCCAGGTTGTGGAGTATGGTATTTAAATGAAGATGGCCCCTATGGACTCATATATTTGAGTGCTTAGTCATTAGAGGGTGGAAGTATTTGAGAAGGACTGAAAGGTGTGGCCTTGTTGGAGGAGGTGTGTCACTGGGGATGAACTTCAAGGTTTCAAAAGTCTCACACAATTTCCAGTAACTATCTCCCTGCCCCCTCTCCCCACCTTGTGGCTGTGGATCAAGATGTAAGCTTTCAGATGTTTTCTCACTCCACCATCAAGGACTTTAACCATCTGAAAATGAAAGCTCAAATCAAATGCTTTGGTCATGGTATTTTGTCACAACAGAAAAGTACCTGAGATAAAGACTTTGCCCCTCATAAGCTGATCATCACAACTATTTTTATAACATTAAAAAAAAAAAACCCAGCTATGGCTGGAAATATAACTCAGTAGTAGAGTAATTACCTAGCACAAATAAGGCCTATGCTTTACGTCCAGCACCAAAGAAAGCTAACACATTCTTAAGTACCCTAGGCAATCAATTAGTCAATAAACCAATAAAACTTCAGGAAACTTTCATGCCTTGCAGGTCTTAGGTGACTAACTTCTGCAGATCAGTAAATGAAGGAAAATGGACACTTTTTCAAAGCCTGCACATTCTCTTAAATGCTATTTTCTTTTCAACCCCATAAGTAACAACATTTTATAAGATCTAATTAAAATGAACCATTCCATACTTTTCACCTCAATAAAACTGCAACCTGCATTGCTTTGCCAACACAAGTTAATTATTCTGACTATAATAAGCTTTGATAATTGACTAAGTTTATTCTTTTCAAATGTTTATTTTTTTTTCCCCTTGCTTTAGTCTTTGCACGGGATTCATTTCTGTTAATTTTGGACACTGCTTTTCAAATTCTGAGAAAACCTGAGATTTAGATTGAGCTCACTTTGATTTCATCAATGATCTTGATAAAAGCAAAATTTTTTCAATAGTAAGTCTACATGCCTACACTAATTACTTTTGCTACACTGCGAACAAATATCTGCCAAAATAAACTCAAGGAAGTTGGGGGTTTATTGTGGCTTACAGCTTGAGTCCACCTGGGTGGGAAAAGCATGAGTGCAAGAGCAGCTGTTGGTATGGAGGCAGGGGCATGAAGCAGCTGGTCATTCTGAATTTGCAGTAGGAGACAGAGAGATGAATGGTGGTACTTGGGTTGTTCTTTTTATCCTTTTTTTTTTTTTTTTAATTTTCATTCTGTCCAGAACCCATGGGATAATGCTGCCTACTTCAGAGTAACCCCTCTAACCTTAACAGGTTCTGTATGCCACCAGCTGGCAATGAATGTTGCCATCACAGCACCCAACTCTACAATATAATTTCTCATTTACTGTTGACTTTAAATAAACTAAATTTCATTACTTTTCTCAAAACTTGTGTATTATGATAATTTCAGGTACTTTGGTAGATTTATGACTTTGAAGGACAAGATATTTTAAATACATTTTAAACCAATTTAATGTGTTAAATACAAGAACAAATACCCACTTTCAATATCAACAGCCTTGATAAGCTCTCTGGTTATTTCTACTAGTATTTTTAATCTTCTTGAGCTTCAAATGTAATTAACTTATCTGTGTGAATTACAATGTGTCTGCATATTTCCCATTTCCTGCTTTTCCATGTTAAATTGACCTGCCT
The DNA here is from genome assembly GCA_019843815.1 of Montemys delectorum. Lineage (NCBI taxonomy): Eukaryota > Metazoa > Chordata > Mammalia > Rodentia > Muridae > Montemys > Montemys delectorum. The sequence goes on from JADRCD010199884.1 coordinate 24,110, forward strand.
ATGACAAATTAATAATGATTCAGAATGCAAATAAACATTTTTTAAAAATGTTCTTTGCTTTTCACATCTAAGGCTAGTGTGGTGCTATATTGATTAAATTGTTTTCATTACTGGGACCAAATTCCTGACAAGAAGCAACTTCAGGGTTTATCTGCTTATGGTTTGAGTTCATAGTAGATGGCAGTGAAGAAATACATTCGCCTCAGTAGTTAAAACTGACTCAATTGATAGTTCATATTAACAATGTCACAGAACTATCACCAGAAAGAAGATTCCACTTATGAATCATGTGCTATCTAAAATGGTGTAAACACACAATGTTACTCATTAGATGCATAGCCTAGCAATTTGTTTTTGAGGAAGAGCATCACAATCACAAAGCAGCCCTCCCTGACTGTCCACTTCTGCCCCACCAGTCACAGTGTGACACTGTTGTGCTTTGAATGTGAACTATGCCCAGGACTTGTGTGTTTCAACACTTGTTCCCCAACTGCTGGCGTTGCTTTATGAAGTTGTGGGACATTTTGGACTCTAGCCGAAGACATAAAGCCAGAGGGCCATGTGTGTAGGGCATATGGGTAATAGCCAGTTCTTGTTTTTGTCTGGAGGAAAAAAGGAAAAACAAAACAAAACAAAAACCCTGGAAGAGGAATCAGCTTCTCCACTGAGCACGAACGGCTCCTCTAGCATCCTCTATGGGCAAAGCTTAATATTACATCAGCCGTCAAAAGGCCCAGTTCTCAGAACACAGACCAAGGCAGAGAGGGGTAAAGAGGAGTATGCCCAGAATCATTAAGCTCCTGGATCAGTTGAATTTCTCTTGTGGTGGGACATTGTTTCCTGTGGTCTGCAAGCTTTTTATTTTGAATTCATCTCCTTGTGAAGGATTCAGTTTTCTTAGAAAGTTTTACTGGAATTAAGTAACTTTTTTTTTTTTTTAAATCTGTTTCTGCTACATCTTAAGAGGTTCTTTGATCATCTTGAAATTTCTATTAGTTTAGGATTCCCACACAATATAGGCAGAATGAATATGGACCTCATGCAGGTGTGTGGCTTTAGTTTCATATGCGTGTGTGTAAATATATTCATATAAATACATATATATGTATATATACATATACATTCATATTCCACACAAAACGTTACACGGCACCCTAGTCTCTTTGGTTGATTTCCTATGGCCACTTTCTGTGAATTTTAGCAGAGAGATAAAAAGGAGAACTAGGAAGAGGGAAGATGTCAGGTTGATCTACTATTTTACCCTAACTGAATGCTTGCTCCATCTGTCAAGCACCTAGATCTTTTTGGTGACTCACAAACCAACCCATTTAGCCAAGACCTTGCTAAGACGCAGATCCCATGGCCATCCTTCTATGTGTACCTCCTAGGAAGGAACATTAAAGCCCTATTCAGATGATATTTTTGTCTGCTCTCTTGACCCCACTTGTTCGGGACCCTGAATCTCAACAAATAGTTACTGCCACTCTCCAGCTCCCAGGTCAGAGGCAAGGAACACCCTGAACTTGTGCCTTCTGCTCGCTCTCCTCCCTCCCGCTCGCTCCCCTCCCTTCCTTGCCCCAACATCGAAAACAAACAAGAGCAGGAAAACACTATCAAATCTTAAATACGCTAGTTCTTTATAAAGCCCAGATCACTTTTGACGCCCAATGTTCAACAATGTTCTTCTTGCCTCTGGTCCAAACCCTTTGCCAAGTCTGTCACAGCCCTGCATGGCCTAGCTCCTTTCAGACCTTATGGCTGTCACTCACCAACCTGATCCAGCCATTGGCCTTTCTATTCCTTTAACAAAATGATTTGATCTACTCCTTACTTCACTATAAGCTTTGTAACAGCTCTATGAAATCAATGTTTTCCTGATTTTACCGAAAATGGGGGTGGGGAGGTTATACAGGTGAACAGCTTGCCAACAGCCGGGCTGGCAGTAATTAAAACAGAAGTGGACGCTAATGCTCCGGTTCCAAAGGCCATTCTTTCACCACTAGGCTTTTTTGCCTTTCCAATATACTCAGTGAGGTCAGTCACTGAGGAAGCTGTCCAACTGGGCTTGTCCTAGCTTGCAGGGATGGTCATGAGAGTGATCATGAAGACAGCTGGAAGAGAAATTACAGAATAAGACGCAGCACTTCCCAGGTGAAGCAAATTTGCTCGTCACCCTAGTTGGTCTCAACTTCAAATATTCTAGCCTTTGACCCACAGGGAATTTGCATTATACAGGCTTCGGCATCAAAAAATATAGCAGTTGTAAATATAAGATATACATAAAAACCCAAAAGATAAATCCTGAAAATAGCAGGGAACAAATTTCAATAGTCATTTTATGTGACTTTTATATAAGATTTATAACCTGTAAAAATTTATATGAAACAATCACACAGCCACACACGTGCACACCCCCATTCACACACCCTCCAGCACAGCCTTCCATATCTGAGTTTGTTCTTGCACAAACCATAAATATTCTGAAGGTTAATTAAAAGCATAATGTGTGCGCAACTTTGTATAAATGTGGGGTCTTCTAAGTTCCTGCTTAGCGTTTCTCAGCCTTCTTTTTCCTATTTCTAGCTCCAGACAATCAATAAACAATAATAAAAGTGATAGAGAGGGTGTCTAATTGGAATTTGTGTATACTCTAGACATCCTCTCAATCATTTTTATTATTGTATATTGATCCTTTGGCACAAAAAAGAGTGAAATATTTAAGACATCCCTCCCTCGGGCTATACACAACTAATCCCTGTACCTTGTGCACACACACATTACACTACCCTGCAAAGAGGAATGAACTTGGTATTAACGTTGCTAATCAACTAACTACCTTGAGATTCAGAGATTGTCCTGGATTATCGTTCTGGGCCTGGTGTAATCACCACATAATTCAGAACCAAGAAGATCACCTGGAGAGTTAGACTGAGTGATTCTGTGAGAGAAAAATGGATTCTATCTACACCCACCAGAAATGTGGGCCAGCCTACGTGTTGACTTGAGTCCAGAAAGATTTGTCAGATTCTTACCTAAAAACAAAGCCAAAATCAACAAAGGTAGTAAATTTGCATTGTTGCAAGCATCTTGACTGTGATAAACTGTTACAACAACCCTGGGACACTCACATACCTTTCATTGTTAAGGAGAAATTTGGGACTTTTTCTTAAACTCTTTCCTCAGCATGATCTTGGGTGAACTAATTAATCTCATTTGTTCATATGCATTCTTTGACCACTTGGAATCTCAGGCCTCTTCTTCATTTTTTTCCTCTTCTCTATGTACAAATTACTCACCAGGACTGATCCTGCAACCTCAAAAATCAGAACTGTTAGTTTGGGGGACTTATTTGTTTGTGTTTATGTGTGTGAGAGTTTTGTCTGACCGAATTGTGTGTGTGTGTTCTGGGTACCCCGGGTGGTCAGAAGAGGTTCTCAGATCCCCTGCAACTGGAACTACACGTGATTGTAAGCCGCCATGTGGGCGCTGGAAACAGAATCCAGGTCCTCTATGAGAACGGTAAGCTCTCTCTCTCAACCACTGAGCCACTGCTCAAGCCCCAGAACTGTTATTTTGATAATGAGATGCTGTTCTTTCCAGAAGTCTCCCTAACAGCACACAGCTGTCCTCGGAGCTTCTCAACAAGCCCAGAAGCAGGACATGGTCTGACCAAACAGCCAAGGTTCTCGTTAATGTGTAACACCCAGCATCTTGCTCATCTCACTGAATGTGAAGTCTGTTCTTCAATCTACCCAACTCAGAATCCTTGGGCTCATTCTTTATGCCCCTTTCCCTCACATTGCATTCAAAACCCGGAGACCTCACCGACCCATATAGGCCTCCATTCTCATTTGCTGTGAAGCCCGGGTTCTGGTCTCCCTCTTGGCTGCCTTAGTCTATTCTCAACACAGCACCACACTAACATTTAAAATATGAGAAGTCTCCCCCGCCCAGCTTGCTGTTCGGATCATCACAGTCCAGCTTTTCCCAGACATTCAGAATAAAAGCCAAAGGCCCAGTTCTTCCTCTACCATTCTTGTCTCCTCACTCGTGAGGACTTTTGACACAATGCCCTCACTGTTCCTGAACCAAAAGCAGACCCAACTTCAGCAGGATTGTTCTCGCAGCTGCTAGGTAGCAAAGATGGCTGCCTTGTGGACACAAAGGAGAATGCGAGCTCCCACTCAGAATAACACTGTTGCAATTTTCTGCAGTGGTGGAGATGTTACCATCCATCCTACATGATATGGCAGCCACTGACAACATTCAGGTTCTAAACTCTTATGTAAATATAGTGACCGAACAATCAAAATGCTATTTTTTTTAAATATTTTTATTAATTCTTTGAAAATTTTCACATCATCCATCCCAATCTCATTCACCTCTGGTCCCTTCATATCCACTTTCTGGCCCTGCAACCTCTCCCAATTAAAAAAAATAAACATAAAATATACATAAATAATAACAACAATTATAAACATCAACATTTCACCGTGAAAGCTGCAGTGTGTCACTGTGTGTCATACAGCATACCCTTTTGCCCAGTTTTACTTGTAAATGTTCATTGCAATGACTCATTGATCTGGTTTGAGGCCCTTCCTCACTGCCACCTGAGGCAGGCAGGAGAGCTGGCCTTGCTCCTCACTGGGCCAAGTGAGAGAGCTGGCCTCAATGGTGCAGACACAGGGAGAGCTGGCAGGCTGACCAACCCAGCTTCACCCAGGCCCAGATCTAGGACTCTGAGTTGGCCCACCCCAACATCTACTCCATCTATGAACTGCTGGGGGGTGAGAAGGGTGGCCAGTCCTACAGATACAAAGCTGCAGGATCTTTGTGACACAGGGCAATCACCAGATAGTGGAGAGGAGCCCCTGTGTGGATCCAGTACTGATAGGATAACAGAAGCAAGGCCTAAAACGAGAAGTTAATTTTATTGTGAATACTTACATTATCAAATGTGACTCATTGCTACCATGTTAGATTGCATAGACCATAAGAACAGATAGATATGTAGATCAACATATTTAATACTACTAAGGATACAGTGGAATAGGTTTAATAGTAAGAGTATGCAATAAAGAACTATGGGAGCACAGGAAGAGAACCTGTATTTTGAATGAGTTTGGGTCCCTTGGGCTTTCATGAGCATTAAGGGATTTCCTGTTATATCATTTTGCATGGTTACATTATCTTATTTACTTTATTTATTTGCTTATTTATTTGTTTATTCTTTGAGACAGCATTTTGATTTGTAGCTCAGGTGACCTCAAACTTGCTCAGGATGACCTTGAACTCATGATCCTGAAACCTCAGTCTCCCAGGTATTGGAATTATGTGTATCACCATGCCCAGGCCCATTGCATTCTTATAATTATTGTATTTGCTTATTTGTTTCATACCAGTTCCGTGGATATGGCTTTCAACCTTAATTGTCACCTTAGTTGGGCAAATGCCCACAAAACTAGTGAAGTACCCCTCTGAGTGTATCAGTGCGAGATGGTTAGATCACTGGGACTCTGACCCACAGAATGGATGAATCCTTGATGGACTCACCATGTGAAGGCAATAGTGGGAGGAGAACATGATGGAGTGGGTCTAGTTAGAATTAAGTCATTGGAAATATGTCTTCGGGGCTTTATCATGTCCTGCCCTCTTCCTGCTTTTGATGGATTTGCTTCCCAGCTGGTAGGAAGTAAACAGCCCTTGCCATTACATTCTACCTAACTATTAGCCTGGAAAAATGGAGCCATGTGATCTTGGATTATGCTTTCTGAAATCATGAGTCCAGATAAGCCTGTGTTCCTTGTAAGTTGTCTATTTCAGGTGAGCAAAGTGTCACAAACGTAGTTAATGCATTTAGTAAGTTGTCAGCTAGAGCTGTGCCTGTCCTCGGTTGCTTATAGGGTGCTTTGCATGCGACAGGTGATCAATACTCTGATTTGACTAAAAACTGAGATGGCTTCATGATGTGTTCTAGAGGGGTGATATGGAGTTGAACCTCAATAATCGGGAGCACTCCATGTCAAGACGTAGTAGAAAATATTTGAGACAGAGAAAAGGACAGATGCAGAAGAAGATTAGCCTGGCAGCCCATCACTCCACAGACAGAGTCTGAGCTCAGTGTACCTACAATGCATATAGAAAGGTAGATGCAGTGGGATGAGAAAAAGAGTGAGAGAATACAAGTTCCTGTAGCTATGTGCACATGTGCACAAGTATGCAAGTGTGTATGAGGCCAGAAGTGCTGCCCTTGACCACTCTCCACTTTTAGTTGTATGTGTACGGATAGTGTGCCTGCGTGTGTGTGCACCATGTGTGCACAGTGACCTCAAAAGTAAGAAGATGCCGCTAGATCCCCTCATATGGAATTCTGGGCAGTTCTGAGCCACTAAGTGGGTGCTGGGAATTGAATCTGGGTTCTCTGGAAGAGCATTTGATGCTCTTAACCATAAAGACATCTCCCCCAGCTCCATCTACGTTATTTTTTGAGCTAAGTCTTCTCATTGAACCTGGAGTGCACCAACTGGGCTAGACTTTCTAACCAATGAGCTCCAGATACCTGCCTGTCTCTTCCTCAGTAGAGCTGGGGTGACAAACATGTAGCATCCTGCCTGGATTTTACACAGGGTCTGAGGAGCCAGACTCAAACCCTCATGCTAGCACAGCAGGCACTTTGCTGACTGAGCCATGTCCCCAGCCTCACTACGCTGAAAATATAAAAGCCAGTGTGAGATTCAGAATCAAATACTTACTTTGTGAATTGTGACAAAGGAGACATGCATTTTTAAAAACTCTGCCCATTACAGCCTTGTGATGAATATAAACTAAAGTTTCTATAACTTTCTTGATCTAGAATATTATAATATTTAAACTTGTAGGGACCTTGGAGATTATTCAACTGAAACTTTCTTTGGTCTGATGAGAAGATTAAGACCCAGAACACGGCACTAATTAATGCAGAAGTGGGACCATAGTCCAGATGTTTCAGTCATAGTTTTGGGTCATTAACATGCAATGAATACAAAATCACATTTCTTTTCACCTGATACAAGGAAGCCTCTAGCCCCAGTGTTTCTCAACCAACGGGTTGTGAACCCTACGGAGGGGTCAAATGATCCTCTCACAAGGGTTGCCTAAAACCATCTGCATATCTGACATTTACATTATGATTCATAACAGTAGCAAAAAATACAGTTATGAAGTAGCAACAAAAATAATTTTAGGGTTGGGGATCACCACACATGAGGAACTGTATTAAAGGGTTGCAGCATTAGGAAGGCTGAGAGCCACTACTCTAGTCCAACAACAATAGATATGTATAATCTCTGATCAATTTACAAAATGTACAGGAAGAAGGCTCTCTCAGAATCCTATACCCATGTATGAAAAGAACCACTCTGGCGGACCAAGAGTGAGAACAAGGGGGTGGGGAAGGCAAATGAAACAATAAGCCACTTATTTCTGCCTTGGAAAACAGTAACAAACTTTGGAAGAGTTGTTTCAGTAATGCATTGTGAAAATGAGTTCTGATTTGACAACTACTTCATATGAACAGGCCTGAGCAGTACATTAAAATGAGATGTGGTATCTTATCCTTAGCCGACCACACACTCAGTGGGCTACCTCAGTCAGCATATTTGTCTCTCTGAACCTCACCTGTCATTTTCTAAAAAGCAAGCCCTGCATCTTCCAGGTCCTTCCAACTCCCAGGTTCTCATGTTGTTTGTGGTGGGCATAGAAGAGAGAACTCAGCAGAACAGATTCCCATTTTGGGCAGATTCATTACTGCCATATCTCTACAATCAGACCAATACCCCTACTTCGGCCAATCTGTACATCCGTCAGACTGTGCATAACACACATGGCTTGAGTAGGACCTAGAACTACAGCCTCTTCCTGAGGCTTGGTTTCCTGTTGACTGCCTTGTCCCAGCATCTCACCATGAGCCAGCACATGAAGTCTAAAACTCATTAGAGACAATCTCAGGAAGAATCCTCCTTTGCAAATTATGGAGTTGTAGTTCCCCCAAAAAGAGGGGAGAGGAAGAATGCTTTATTCATCTTTGCTTGGTCTTTCTTCAGAGTTCAATTCACAATAAATAAGAATCAACAGAAGTAACACACTGCTACGAACACACCACGCCTTCCTGGGTGAACACCTGTGGGCTCATCCTTCACCCTTTGTCTCTGAAGCTGCCAGCAGCTGCTCTTGATTTCTGTCCCATCTTCCATGCAAAAGCAGGAATACAATTTCTCATTTGAGTAATTCCTTTGGACATACATCGTGTGGATCCCTGCTTCTTTTGAGCTCTCTGGCAGGTGCCTAGCCATTCAGTCTTCTCTAAGACAACAAGGCTAATAGGCTACAAGCTCAACTAAAAGCAGGTGGCTAAGACCTGTAAACCAGGTATTTGCATAAAAAGATCACCTTACTTTGAAGCTGTAGCTTTATACTACTTCTGATTGTTCCCCCCACACACAAAGACGGCCCCACCTTAGCCAAAAGATAAGAAAGTCAAAGTAGTTTATTTTTCTACTGAAAAAGACATGTTACAGGTTGAAACACTGGGATGGGGGTGGGGGATGCATAAAGCAACATAACAGACTATGAATAAAGGTGTGGCTGCTCAGATGAGCAAGAGACTCACTCTATCTAACAGTCGCACTCGGCTGCCCCACCCTCCCAGAATTCAGACACGAACGTAAAGTATCCCCAAAGCCTACAAGCTAAATAGTGTATTTCATTAAAAAGTTAGAAAATCAAAACAAAACACGAGATGACCTCATGGCAGAGCTCACCAACCTTCTGTCAGTCAAGCTCGGCACTGTGATTTTCCTCAGTGGGGATCTTAGCATCTCTTTAGACTTTTATCTTACTCTGTTTAACAGACTAAAAGCCTGATAACCAATTAGCAGCTTGTGGACAAAGTGATATAAAGAATTAAGAATGAACTATGCAAGGTAGACATAAAAATCTAATGTTGACAGACTTTTAATGGGAAAAATCCAACAATCTGGCAACTACTGCAGTGACAAAATTAATATTCTAAAAGTAGAAACCCAGCCTCTGAAGAAGGAGCCCCAGGCATTCCTGCTTTGTATTACAAAGAAAATAACACCCAGATCATAGTTAATTAGCACGCTGCTGGTCACATGACAGATAAAAACCACGTGACCCATGAGCATCAAGATGGCAGACACCAGAAGCTCTACCAAAAAGAAAGTCTGATGCAATTTTTGCCAAGAAATAGGAACGTCCCAGTCAGAATCGACCTCTAATAATCTGATTTGGGTACATGAAGAAAAAACAGATGGTTCAACCTGGAAAGCAAAACTGGAAGATTCTCTCACTGCGATTCCTTAGGCCCTGTGGCCAGCTGTAGACATGAATGAATGCATGGAAGCACAACCCAAGTGTTTAACAAAAAGCCACAGAGTGGATAAATCAGGAAGAGGGGCAATGATTTATTAGCTGTGAAGAAATGAGACAGATATTAAATCAGAGGAGACCGTCACACTAATAAGGGAAACTGATGTCGAGAGGCTACTGTGAGCTTCCCCACAACCGCTGGGATCCAACATTCTCTTCATTCTTAGTTTCCCTAAGAAGTGACTTCTTTAGTTTACCTTTAAAAAATTCTCCAGTTGTTTGAGCTGTCTCCCAAAAGTCTTCCCTTTTTGACATGAGAAATATTCAGTATATCTAGTAGGGTGACTCAGTGGTAGAGTACTTTCATAGCATGTGCACGCCCTATTTCCATTCCTTCGAGCATGATACAATAATAACAAAAAAAGCAAGGGCTGGTATACTGGTGTAGGCCTGTAATCTGAGCAATAAGAAGGCTGAGGAAAGAGTAACAATTCTAGACCATCCTGGAAGCTGCTTGAACATTGAGGCCAGCATGAACTATGTAAGGAGAGGAGGAAACATCAGTTACCTATAAAACATAAGGTCTTTGGAGCTCTTATATATGAAGCCTATAAATCTATATCTCCCCATCACTGGACCTCTGATATAAGTAGCAAGCAACATTCATTGAGTAGTTACATAACTGCATGCACTGTCCAAGCTATTTCAAAGGAATCATTTCACTGAGTTGTAAAGAAGGACTGAGATGAGAATAGTTTGGTACAGACACCTAAACAGATTTGCCAAAGTTTATCCTGCCAATAACAATAGAGGAATAGCACTAACTCTTCTGAGTGAGTCAGGCTACGAACAAAGGTCTTGACTGTGAGCATTCTCTCCATCTTTTGTTAATATTTTGTGGTTATTGCAAAACATCAAAAACAGCAGTTACCATCTTGACTGTTGGTTCCCTTTCTAGTTGCTGTGATAAAATACCCTGAGAAAGAAAACGTAAAGTTGGAAGGGCTGATTGGATCACAATTCCAGACTGCAGTTCCTCATCGTGGGAACATCAGAGTGCCAGGGACTTGAAGCGACTGATCACCTCACGCCCGCCATCAAGAGTAGAGAGCAATGGGTTAATGTACGTATTCTAGTGTTCAGCTGGATAGCTCTTCTTCTGCAGGTCAGAATTTCCTTTCTAGGGAATGGTGCCACTCAGAGTAGAATAGGTCTTCCTACCTCTATTGATCAAAATAATCTGTTCTAGGCTAACCCAATCCAGACAATCCTTCATTGAGATTCTCCCTTCCCGGATGATGCTAGATTGTATCAAGTTGACAGTTAAAACTAACCACAAACCATCTTTATTTTTTTTTATTAGATATTTTCTTTATTTACATGTAAATTTCTTCTTTCCCAGTTTCCCCTTCAAAAACAAACAAACAAACAAAAACAACAAGAACAAACCCCTGTTGCCTCCCCCCTCCCAATGCCTGCCACCCTACCCTCTCCCCTGGCATTCCCCTACACTGGGGCACAGAACCTTCACAGGACCGAGGGCCTCTCCTCCCATTGATTATCGACTTTGCAATCCTCTACTATACACATGCTGCCAAAACATTCAGTCCCACCATGTATGGTGGTGGTTGGGTCCCTGGGAGCTCTGAGGGTACTAGTTAGTTCATATTGTTGTTCGTCCTAAGGGGCTGCAAACCCTTCAGCTCCATAGGTCCTTTCTCTAACTCCTTCATTGGGGACCGAGTACTCAGTTCAATGAATGGCTGTGAGCCTCTACATCTGTATTACACAGGTACTGTCAGAGCCTCTCAGGAGATAGCTATATTTAGGCTGGCTTGTCCTTCCTTCAGTCTCTGCTCCATAGTTAATCTCTGATACTCCTTCCATGGGTATTTTGTTCCCCCCTTTTAAGAAGGAATGAAATGTCCACCTTTTGGTCTTCCTTCTTCTTGAGTTTCTTGTGGTTTGTGGGTTGTTCTTCCTGTATTCCAAGCTTCTGGGCTAATAATCACTTATCAGAGAGTGCATATCATGTGTGTTCTTTTGTGATTGGGTTACCTCACTCAGGATGATATTCTCCAGATCCATCCATTTCCCTAAGACTTTCATAAATTCATTGTTTTTAATAGCTGAGTAGTACCCCATTGTGTAGATGTACCACAATTTCTGTATCCATTCCTCTGTTGAGGGGCATCTGGAAGCTTCTTTTTTTGTTGTTGTTTTTTGTTTTTGTTTTTGTTTTTGTTTTTTCGAGACAGGGTTTCTCTGTATAGCCCTGGCTGTCCTGGAACTCACTCTATAGACCAGGCTGGCCTCGAACTCAGAAATCCACCTGCCTCTGTCTTCCAAGTGCTGGGATTAAAGACATGTGCCACCACGCCCAGCCACACACCATCTTTAAATGTCCAGTTGAGCAGGTTAATAGCATTAAGTACTCTCATGTTACAGTACAGGCATCTCTACGGTAACTCTCTTTTCATCTTGCTAAACTGGAGCTCAGTGTTTATTGTGAATCATTCCCCTTTAACTCTCGGACCCCAGCAATCACGATTCTATGTTTTGCTTCCATAAATTTTAAAATACCACATAACTTCTGTACAGGAAATTTACTCTCTTACAACTGGCTTGTTTCACCTAGTATAGTATCCTAAGTATTTTTTTTTTCATAAGGTAGCATATGGCAGAGCTTCTTTCTTTCATTGCGCACGGCACTGATAGAACACGCCTAGTTTATTTGTTCATTTGCTGATGGACATTTGGGTTGCTCAGCCCACAGCTGTCATGTAAAATGTTACTAAAAATGTAGTTTACAGATGCTACTTCAAGACTCTGCTTCAGTCCCTCTGCATATACATTGAGAACAGGAGCAACTGCTGGATCACGTGGAAGGTCTTATTTTAATTTTTTAAAGAATCTCCCATTTTCTATAGTGGTTAGACCGTTCTATATTTCCACAAACAGTACACAAGAGTTCCATATTCTACATTTACATCTTCAATAACACCTTTTTGGGGGGACCTTTTAGAAAATATAGCAGCCATTCTAATGGCTGAGATTCATTTTTCTTTTACTTTATGCGGTTGGAGTATCTATGAAATTCAAAGTCCAAAAAACATTCATGTATATCATCACTCTTATCTAATTGTTTCAAATTCAAATATGTTTATTCAAAACCAGTATTATATAAATATTCATCTCCTAGTATTTTAATTCACATAGGATTCTATTACAAATTAAACAATTTTCCAACATTTAAAAATACTCTGGCTCTCTCTGCTTCACCTGCTTGCCTTGTGGGACTGAGTAACTGCTGGATCCTTGGACTTCCACTCACAACTGCTGCAGACCGTTGTTGAGAGTTGATTGTTGGGAGTTGGACTACAAACTGATATATAATATCAGTAGATGTTATTACATAATCCCTGAAGAATTTCTCCATGAAGGAGATGTTGTGATTGGTGCATTTTTGCCTCTTCATACTTTCTACACTGGGAAGAAAATGCTACATTCAACTGTACCATATCAATATATGGACTATTAAATACAGTGTTCCCAGTCCAGTGACTAGGGTTCCTTCCTTTCTGTCTGGGCTAGTCCAGAGTAGACCTTAGGCTCAAGCTCCAAAGCCAGTCCCACAACACCCAAAGGAAGCTCCACACCTAGGCACTCTGACACACCCAGGATCATAGATGAAGAGGAACCAACATCTGTCCCAACACTGGGAGTAACTGGGACCAGCGTGACCAGGCACACAGGAATACCACCAGCCCAGTGTCTCGGGTTCCTTCCGGTATGTCTGGGCTGGTGTCCAGAGCAGACCTTGGGCACAAGCTCTGCAGCCAGTCCCACAACACCCAGAGGAAGCTCCACTCCCAAGTGACCTAACAAGCCCAGGATCACAGGATCCCAGAATCACAGGATCACAAACACAGCTTGACTCTGAGGAGTTCTGACACAACCAGGATCACAGGAAGGACAGGCTCCAGTCAGATTTAGCAAGGGCAGGTAGCACTAGAGATAACCAGATGGAGGGGGGAGGAGTGGGGGAGGCAAGCATAAGAAAATAAACAACACAAACACAAGGTCACTTGGCATCATCAGAACCCAATTCTCCCACCATAGCAAGTCCTGGACACACCATTACACCAGAAAAGCAAGATTCAGATATAAAATCACTTCTCATGGTAATGATACAGGACTTTAAGAAAGACATAAATAACACCCTCAAAGAAATACAAGAGAACACAGGTAAACAGCTAGAAGCCCTTCAAGAGGAAACACAAAAATCCCTTAAATATCTTCAGGAAAACCCAATCAAACAGGTGAAGGAAATGAGCAAAACCATCCAGAATCTAAAAAATGGAAATAGAAACAATAAAGAAAACAGAAAGAGAGACAACCCTGGCCATACAAAACCTAGGAAAGAAATCAGGAATCATACATGCAAACATCACCAACAGAATACAAGAGATAGAAGAGAGAATCTCAGGGGCAGAAGACACCATAGAAAACATTGACACAACAGTCAAAGAAAATGCAAAAAGTAAAAAGCTCCTAACCCAAAACATCCAGGAAATCCAGGACACAATGAGAAGACCAAACTTAAGGATAATAGATATAGAAGAGAGTGAAGATTCCCGATGTAATGGGCCAGTAAATATCTTCAAAAACGTTAAAGAAGAAAACTTCCCTAACCTAGAGAAAGAGATGCCCATGAACATACAAGAAGCCTACAGAACTCCAAATAGACTGGACCAGAAAAGAAATTCCTCCCATCACATAATAATTAAAACACCAAATGCACTAAACAAAGAAAGAATTTTAAAAGCAGTAAGGGAAAAATGTCAAGTAACATATGAAGGCAGGCCTATCAGAATTACACCAGACTTCTCACCAGAGACTATTAAAGATAGAAGATCCTGGGCAGATGTCATACAGTCCCCAAGAGAACACAAATGCCAGCCCAGGCTACTGTACCCAGCAAAACTCTCAATTACCATAGATGAAGAAAACAAGATATTCCATGACAAAACAAAATTTACACAGTATCTTTCCACAAATCCAGCCCTACAAAGGATAATAGATGGAAAACATCAACATAAGGAGCAAAACTACACCCCAGAAGAAGCAAGAAAGTAATCTTTCAACAAATCCACACAAACCTAATTCCACCTCTTACAACAAAAACAACAGGAAGTAACAATTACTTTTTCTTAATATATTAATATGAAAATTAATATTACCAACATATCCTAATCGATTGAAATCCAATAATATGAGGAATTAGAAATTTGTTGATTGTCATCCAATGGTCTCCCTAATTTGGTAATTGGAGAAATAGGTCTAACATTATACAATCTATATACACTTTCAGCTTGTTTGTGACAGTGTCTTGTTGTATACAATATAAGGGTCTTGAAATCTTGTTTCTCCTGTCTCAGCCTCTCCATTAGTAGTATTGTTTATTTCATGTCTTTACACTATACTATAGTTTTCAGAACAGCTTATATATTTCAAAAGTGTTTATATACACAAAAGAAACATAGATCATTAACTAGGGAAGTTGCTTGTAAGAGAACAACAAAGAGTGAGACTGAATGCTCTGCCTGACATTTGTAACTCTTGTATCAAGTTTGAAGAAGATGACTTTATAAATTACTCTTTCTCTGAGATGAATGCTTTTCCAAATTATCACAGCTAATGAACCAGATTCTTACCCTCACCCAATGTCCGTGCCACCCTCCAAGCAGAACCATTGTTCATTGACTCAGTTGGTGAATGACTTCATGGATAGACCATCTTAATACCTACACCATTTCTTAAATGAATGTAACCTGTTCTTTGTGGGCTGAGAATAAAGTCACTCACTCAAGTCAAATAGTTTTGACCATAGCAGGAAGTCTGTATCCAAAAATTGAGCCTACAATTCATTTCTTGGTGCAGCAGAACTATCAACTTTCAGCTTAGCTACAATGGAGGTAAAATCCTTTGGTGATATGAGGGTCATTGAAGTACAGCCTTATTACAATGAAATCCAATGTCTAAAAATTGTTCTTATTTTGGGCTTGTACTACAGTAAGAGCCAAGATTTTAAACTCTACTAAATACAAAACAAACAAAAAGACTTTATATATTTATATTCATTTAGGAAAATACCAGTAGTGATGTATTATTTTGAAGTATACAGTTAATATGTTTGGAGTTATTTAAAATTTATATTGAGAAAAATGTATTTTCACTATTGCTGTAGA
>JADRCD010199887.1:687-12369 GCA_019843815.1 Montemys delectorum
GTCTTCCTACATCAATTAACAATGCAGACAACTCCCTACTTTCAGCATGCCCACAGGCCACACTGAGCTAGACCATTCCTCATTAGGACTCTCTTCTTAGATTATTCTGAGTAGTGTTCATTGACATCTAAAAGTAACAGTGCACTAGTTGCGCCCAGCATGACTCACACTGGAATATGAGACTTTTAGAGTCCATTTTGTTTCATGTGGAAAGAACAGGCCTTGAAATCAGAGAATATTGGAGTTGAATCTGTTATGCCACACTTTAGGACAAGTTAGTTAACCTCTTGCCTTGTCAGATTCTTCATATTTAATATATGAGTTTACAACCCCCATACTCACTATAAGAGCTGGAGGACTAGGAGGTAAGCTTCAAGGTTGTGTTATAGATATCGCTGGAGCTGTATCCATGGAATTTCAAACAACATGGCTGCCTAAACCATGACAACACCTGTTGGCATACCAGCATGGATGGGGGAAATCACACAGGATCTCATCCCTAGATGAAGAGCTATAGGCAATTAAAGACTGCTGAGAAGAGAGAATTAGTCTTCAGAGATGAGCCCCTTAAATAGTTATCCAATGCCAAGTGATCAGTCCTAGAAACACATACATACAAGCCACACTAAATGGCCTCAGAAGATTACACTTACATATTTATTCACATATAAACCTAACAATTAAACAAGGCCTGGGAAGAAAGACTTACCTTCGCTCACAGTTTCAGAGGAGCTCAGTTCATCCATGGAGGGCATCCAAGGGATGGTGGAGTTCAGGGCAGCAGGACCATGTTGGTGTAGACTTCTTACATGAGCAGACCCGACCACGAATTACAGAGACAAGGTGTGTCTCTCGGTTCAGAGCTGTATCCTTTGAAGAGTTCCTGACCTAGAAAAACAGCATCCCCAGGTAGGAAACAAGTGTCCCAAACATGAGCCCACCAAGGACATTGCAAGATCAAGTTATAGTAACCTGGACAGTGACTCATCTTTCCTGAATTAAAAAGGAAGGTAGCTTAAGGCAAGATGAACTGGAATAATTAGAAGACATTAGGACTTGGGTGATCAATCAAATCATGGCTCTCCCGATCTATGGATTTTGCAGCTACACAAGTCTAAATTCCCTTTACTGTATAAATTTATTTCTCTTATTGTAACTGAAGAGGCTATCTAGTCCCCCCTCCCTCTTCCTCCCTCTCTCTCTTTCTTTTCCCCCAAATGGGCTACAAGCATCTCTCCAATGTTGACAAACTTTGCCAATTTGGGGTCTCCCACCTCCTCTAACTACATTAGGTTTGTGCAGGAGATTCAGGAGCATTTGCTTGCAAGGGACCATGCCCAGCTGGTCCATTTTCAGATCACACTGTAGCAGTGTCACTCAGCAGGAGTTCCAATGAGCTTTTAGGTCATCTTCAGGCCCCTTTCTCACTCTGGGTTATCTCTATCATTATCTCTTGGACTGAGAAATTGGTTTCAGCAAATGAGTTTGCTACCTTTCATTTGGCTCTCTGCCACTCCAGCGTTAACCAGAATCTACACTGTCTGGAAGGGAAAAATAGAAAAGTAAAAGGTTTTAGGGGTATTCTACTGAAACTATCACAGGGGCCATGGCTCACTTTTAGGAGGTGTTGAGTATCCATGGAAATAGAAATTGCCATTTTCAGAACTTTTGGAAAATTAATATTTTAATTCAGCTTTATAGATGGGTTTGCCAGTGTGATGTCATATATAATAGAAGAAATGAAGTGTCTGCTGACTTTCCTTCAAATAGTTGTGATGTCACCATTTGAAACAGACCTATGGGGTAAAACGTAATAAGCATAGTCAATCACATGCTATGGGCTTCAAGAATTACTGTGGGAAGAGTATCGGTCTGGATCCTCTGTAGATCTAAGCGTCCTGCTGTTCCTAGATATTTGTGTATCACTGCCGTCCTTGTGTCTTCAAACCAGTGTTCTGAACGACTGAGGCAAAAGGATGGGTTTTCTTTTCCTACCCAAGCAAATTCTTGTGACCCAAAGCTTTTGTAGATAATTTATGCACATGCAATAAAAAATTTTAAAATACATTTTATGTCTATGTATGTTTTGCCTGCATGTGTATTTGTGCTCCGTGTGCATGTCTGGTGCCCATGGATGCCAGAAGAGGGTGCCTCACCTTTTGGGGCTGGAGTTACAGATGGATGTGAGTCACCAAGTGGATTCTGGGAATTGAGCCTGGATCTTCTGAAAGGACAGTTAACCACTGAGCCAGCCCTCTGACTCCCACAGGCGACTCCCACAGGCAATGATCTAATAAACTTCGAATCTCTCTTAATCTACTTCAACATTATGAAAAACATCTCTTTTTATCTATATTGAAAGTAATATCTGGGAGGCTGGCGAGATGGCTCAGCGGTTAAGAGCACTGACTGCTCTTCTGAAAGTCCTGAGTTCAAATCCCAGCAACCACACGGTGGCTCACAACCATCCATAATGAGATCTGATGCCCTCTTCTGGGGTGTCTGAAGACAGACACAGTGTATAGTGTACTTACATATAATAGATAAATAAATCTTTTTAAAAAAAAAGAAACTAAGTAACATCTGTTTTGTTTTACTTTGTTTTGGGTTTCTTTTATGCATGTGGCATATATGTGTGCACACTTGTGTGTATATGTGTGTGTGTGTGTGTGTGTGTGTGTATCTGCGTGCGTGTGCGTGTGCACTCGCATTGGAAGGCCAGGGGTTGATGTCAGGTGTCTTCCTGTATCATCACTTAAAAAATTATTTTACTTTATGCATATGAATGCTTTGTCTGCATGTATACCTGTATGCTATGCATGGGCCTTTATCTTAGAGTTTTATTGCTGTGAATAGACACCATGACCAAGGCAAGTCTTAATAAAGAAACATTTCATTGGGGCTGGCTTACAAGTTCAGAGGTTCAGTCCATTATCATCAAGGTAGGAACATGGCAGCATCCAGGCAGGCATGGTGCAGGAGGAGCTGAGAGTTCTACAACTTCATCTGAAGGCTGCTAGCAGAATACTGGCTTCCAGACAGCTAGGACTAGGGTATTAAAGCCCATGCTCACAGTGACACACCTACTCCAACAAGGGTCACAACTCTAAATAGTGCTACTCCCTGGTCTAAGCATATACTCACCATCACAGGCCTCTTACCCAGTGAGACCAGAAGAGGATGACAGATCTCCTGGGACTGGAGTTACAGAGGTTTGTGAGCTACTCCGTGGGTGCTGGGAATAGAATCCAGATCTGCTGAAAGAGTAGCCAGTGCTCTTAGCCATTGATCCATCTCTCCAGCCCCTCCATGTTATGTTTTGAGGCAGAGTTTCTCATTGGACCTCACTAGTTTGGCTAGAATGGTTGGCCAATGAGCTCCCAGGATCCTCCTGTGTCCATCCTTCAAACACTGAGGATGTGGATGCTGAAAATCCAAACTCAGGCCCTCACACTTGCATCACAAGCCCTTTGCTCACTAAGTCATATCCCCGGGCCCTCACTAGGGTCATTTGAGGCAGAGTCTTTCCCAGATTAGCCTCGAATTTACTGTCCTTCTACGTTTGCCTCCTGAATACAGGGCTTATAGGTGCATGTCACCACCTCCAGCAAAGACATCCATTTCAACCAACAACGTCATCTTTTCCAGGACTGCAAGGCACACATTCTCTCGGGAAGAAGGTTATGAGAGTCAGAAGAGCATCTAGAAAATGGGCTCCTTTGTAGGATCCATGTATTAAACGGAATTAAACCTCTCGGTGTTTGCACAGTTAAAAGGAAGAGCAAAGGCTGACAAAATGCAGTTTCATTGCCAAGTTCTTGGTCTTAAAAGACTTACAAAGATGGGCACATGTTCTGAGCCCAGTGAGGATCACAGGCTGAAGAGAAAAATGAAGCTGTCAGCCGTGGACAGTGATTTCTTACCACAGTGCCCACTGCCCTTTTCCAAAGACATCCAGTGGCCTTTGCTAAAGTTCTCTGTTACTTGCTTTTCCTCACTCCCTTGTTGTAATAATTGGCTTGGTTTTTTTTTTCCTCCAGTGCTCGCTCTATACCAGCTTCAATCTTCACCTACACAATTGCCAATACCTATACGACATGACGAGCAATATATCCATGGTCATATAGTTCTTCAGTGGCCGAGCTAGGGCTTGAACTACACGGGTGATCGCAAGGAGTCTATTTTATTTTATTTTATTTTATTTTATTTTATTTTAGGAGTCTATACTTCTGATGACTGTTCCCCATAGTCTCATAGCTGGCATTCTGGAGTCAAACTGACCGGCAAACAGGACAAATGATAACTCCAGCTTGGCAATATGTCAGTCTGTAAACTCAAACTTACTTGCTTTACCTAAGACCTTAGTTTCCTTGCTGGGGGTCTCTGGTTTTGTCCCTGTCTTTGAAACAGGGTCTTATGTGTCTCCGACTGACTTTGAACTCATTGCGAGACAGAGGATGACCTTGAAGTTCTGATCTTTTTTTGCCCTCACCTTCTGAGTGCTGGGATGGATAAGCACACACCACTACGTTCAGTGGTGTCATCCATCCATTTAAAAACCACAATTTCATCTCTTCTTCAATCTGTGCCTGGTTTCATGGGTTTTTTGGATTTCCTAAAGTCCTCAGAGCTTCGTGCACACTAGGTAATCCCTCTACACCCAGAGAGGTACCCAGCTCAGATCTGGAGCTCCGCATCTATTTCCACTCTCCTAAGCCACAGTCCTGCTCAATGCAGCTTGGACAGGTTTTTTTCAGAGCTAATGTTGGAAGTGCCTAACCTCCCAGGAATTACCTTCTCTAACCAGCCCGGGAATTACCATCCTCTGCCTGTGTTCTCCAGCGTTTACAGCAGCCAGCGTTGATATATAGAAAGGACAGACTACATCAGGAAACAGGAGATTGTGATAGCCCCAGGCATGGAAACGTTTTTTTGCCCACTTTTCCAACTCTCCATCACATCAGCTTCTTCGGCTTTCTTTTTGCAAGCATCCTTTCTTGCGTTTGCCATGTTAGCCTTGAATTTTCCCTGTTCAGCCCAGTCCTCACACAGTCTTCTTCTACTTCTCTCTGGCTCACAACCACCAAGTTTTTAAGACAGCGAGCCATTCCCCAGTTCTCTAACTGCTAGGAAAACATCCAATATTTTATGGCCCCATTTATCTGATTTGCAACTTTCAGGGTACAGCTCTCATCTGTGAAATGGCGATCATAACATCCATCCTAGGGACATCCTTGCATATGCACAGAATGCTATACCAGAGAGCCCTCTGAATGCAGTAGCACACGGAACAAACATTGGGCATTATGAGCACACAAAGCACAACAGTGTCTCTAAAATATGGAAGTGGAAGCGGTTTCTACTCTATCATAAACCAGCCCAGGAGTTACCGCACTTTGCTTCTGTTCTCCAGCAGCAAGTGTGGATATATAGAGCTGAAAGAACAGACTACATCAGGAATCAGAAGATTGTGATAGCCCCAGGCATTTGATGCACGTCTCTGGAGGCTCTCAGCATCTAGGTCAAACTTTTCAACACCCTTATCAAGTTCCCTGTGTTTTTCAATGGACTGGAAATAGTTACGTTTTCTTAAATTAAGGCAGATATCACAAACTGGTGCCTTACTGGCTGAATTTGACCCTCTCACATACATCATTTAGCAGATAGTGAGTAACCTTTAAAAGGTGGCATGTGTGAGCATTCAGGTGGTGTTTATTGTAGATCAAGTTCTTTCAGAATCAGACTCTGAGCCAGGGATTTAGGCCTAAGAAAGTTACTCTCATACCAGGCATGATGGAGCACTCTTGTAATCCTGGTCCTTGTGAGGGGGAGGCAGGCAGATCACACATCATCCTAGACCATATATGTAGTCAAGGCTTGCAATGTGCTCTCAACAGAGGTTGCTAAAGGGGTCAGTAAGCAGAGCAGACAGACAGTGAATCCTGCAAGAGTATTCGGGGAGGTCGCCGCAGGGAGGATCACAACGTCTTAGATAACTCAGAAGGTCTCCTGCCTGGAGTGAAATGAGTACATCTCAGTGTCCAGGAAGAAGGCGGAGCTTAAGTTACAGACTCTTCCCTGCCGGAAACCCAGGAACACACTTCTGGAAGGTCACAGGGTCAAATATTAGCAACAAAGCATTGGGAACTGAAGACTGTGCAAACAGCTGGCAAACTGCACTCAGCATTCCATCTGGGGACCAACCAGCTCCACCACAGACAGGATGCAGGCACTCTAATATGCCATAGCCCCTATTCCTGGTACCTACCTATGCTAGTCAGATCTTTTTGTCAACTTGACCTAAGCTTGAGAGTCATTTGGGGAGAAAAAAATCTCAACTGAGAAAGTGCCCCCTCCTCTATCAGATTGGGCTATAGGCAGGCCTGTGGATCATTTTCTTAATTAATGATTGATGAGGCAGTGCCCAGTCCCTGAGCAGGTAGTCCTGAATGAGATAAGAAAGCAAACTGAACAAGCCACAAGAAACAATCCAGTCAGCAGCATTCCTCCGAGGCCTCTGCTTCTGTCCTCGACTCCAGGTTCCTGGCTTGGCTTACTGTGATAATGGTCTGTGACCTGTAAACCAAACAAACCCTTTCCCCTTCAAATTGTTCTCAGTCATGGTGTTTTAGCACAGTAATAGAACCCCCCAACCAAGGCATAGACTCACAGTATCCCAAGTTCTATAAACCCTCGGTCAATTACAGTTCTGGGGTTTCGCCAGTGGAGGGGCTTGGGCATGGCACTGTGCTTGGAAGTGAGGGCTGCCTCTAGGCTGACTGAATTGGACTTTATCTAAAAATCTACTGTCCACATGAGAATGGAGTACACATCGAGGATTAGGGAGATTTGTGTTGAGACTCTTCGCTTCCAAGATTCCCTCCATCTTCCCCTTTGCAGTTAATCATTTATTTGACCTGACTGATAAAGGCATAATTTGTGTAATAGGAGATTAATGAGATGATGCAACATCAGTTCTGGAAAGATGGAGACCGCTGGACCCTTTCCTTAACATTATGCATTATGAAAAAAGTTCCAAGGGGCCTTGAGACTCAGAAGGGCACTGTGATAATCATGATCATGGAGCTGGTATGGCCCCTGACTCAGTGGGGCTGCTTTGCCTAGGGCCCAGTGTTCTCTGGCACTTCTGTCCTGGGGTCACTATGAAGCTGATTCCACAGGGAGAGGCAGTTAGATGAACTTATTACAGCGAGCTCCCAATGTAAATGCTTAATTGTGGTTATAACCTCCAGAAATATCTCGTTCTACTAAAGCTGATGAGCTTTGAGGGATGGCAGCCACAGGTTATTACACAGAAAATGGAGGGCATTAAACATAATTCTCTCTAGGATGCTCTTCTACTATCTCCTAAATGTGTTTTATATCTTTAACATTTTCCACAAACTCACTGCAAAAGGTCGTTTAGTTTTAGTCCATTGGAGCTGAAGATTGATGTAACCAAGGAAACTGGCTTATACTTCACGTTTAAAAACTGTAAATGGTTCCATAATGATAACCTTTGGAACTGTTCCAGCCATCATTTTGTTGTGGATGCATCTCTAGAAATGCAGAAATACAGAGCCAATGAGACAGTGACCAAACTTAAGTAACAGCATTGTACTTGGCAGAAAGAAGGTCACAAAGTTTTTAAGAAATAGCAAAAATGGTAGGATGGCTTAGAGATTCTGATTTAGGTTGGACAGATAGCTTGAGATGCTTCTTAACTTTCAAGATGGAAGCAAGAAATGTGGCCTAGATGCTTGTTGAATGAATCCTCAAGAGCAGACCAAAAAAAAAAAGGTCAGCCTGTCAAAAGGTTATCGTTAAAACCTGAACTAGATATTGTAACTCCCTCACTGGTTCTGGAGGTGGAGATCTGGGTTACCAGAATTCTCTTTAATTACCAGTTAAGAATAACTCCGTTCCATAAAAGGAAGGTTGCTTTAGATACAATGGACTAAGGTTGGCCTTTTCTTTTTTCCCCACCTGGCTCAAGCACAACTGTGGGTAGACCAGAAGGCCAAATTGTTACTGGACTGTGAGAGAAGTCTGGTTGTGGGCCTGTCACTTGCCATGGAGTAAACTCAAGGAGGCACCACAGTGGGTAATGTAGAGGTCATAGTCTAGCTGAGGAGAGATATCAGTAGAAGCAGCATTAGTTAGCCCAATGTGGTGGCACTTGATAGGTAGAAGCAGAAAGATTATGAGTTCAGAAGGAAATTGCTTGTATCATCATAAATAATAGAAGAATGAGTGAGTGTAATTGTCTATTTATTGTGATTATTTCCAAGCATACACAGGCTTCCTAAACATATTCTTTCCAGTCTTGGGAAAGTGGGGGACAAAACATAATAAAACAAACAACCAAATTTTTAAAAAGTAAGAAGAAAGATTTATTTCTTCAATGAGCACAGAGTCCTAACCTGACTCCTGGAGTTGGTGGGTCCCCATTGATTGGGTGGAATTGGGTTTGATTTTTGTTCTGCTCTGCTCCTACATATGCCTATCATATATGTAAAAACCTTGTATATTTTCTCTTTTTTGGGGGGGGGCGGGAAGATTTTATTTAACTCACACTTCATTGTGAAGGAAGTCAGTGCCCGAACTCAAGGCAGGAACCTGGAAGCAGGAACTGAAACAAAGACAACCGAGAAACACTGCTACTGGCCAGCTCCCTATGGTTTGCTCAGCCTGCTTTTTTTACACAACCAAGGACCACCTGTCCAGGGATGATACCACCCATGATGGGCTGGGTCCTATCACATCAATTATAAATCCAGAGAATGCCTGTCAGGCCAGTAGGATGGAGCCATTTTCTCAACTGAGCTTCCCTCTATCCAGATGATTCTAGCTGTGTGCCAAGGGGACAAAAATTAACCAGGATTGGTGGAGTCGTTTCTTTGGTCTTTGTTGTATATTTTCAATTTAAGAATGATATTCGGGGCTGGCGAGATGGCTCAGTGGACAAGAGCACTGACTGCTCTTCTGAAGGTCCTGAGTTCAGATACCAGCAGCCACATGGTGGCTCACAACCACCCATAATGAGATCTGATGCCCTTTACTGGTGTGTCTGAAGACAGCTACAGTGAATTACGCTGGAGTGAGCAGGGCTGGAGCAAGCAGGGCCGACAGAGGTCCTGAGTTCAATTCCCAGCAGCCACACACATGATGGCTCACGGCCATCTGTACAACTACAGTATACTTATACACATAAAATAAATGAAATAAATCTTTAAAAAAAGAATAATATTCATTTGCCTCTGAAGCCACATGAGGAAAATAATTTGTTAATATGACACAAAAGAAAATAAAAACTCTGAACTCAAGACAAAAGAGCCTGGACATAGACAAAAGGTGAAATCTAGAGGTTAAAATATGAGGGCCCAGATTGTCTGATGGAATGAAGCTGTAGATAGCTGTGGCTGAGGGCAGAGTAGAAACCTAGAAAGACCCCACAGGGAATCTAAGAGAGAGGTAGGGACAAAACTCTGTCTTGACAGACCTGCCCTGGTCTGGGAACAGGCTAAGAACAGCAGCTTCTAGTCTGAAATGAATGAGAGCCACATTCAAACTGTTAGGAAGTCAAAGGCTGTTCTCCCATCTGTCTTCATGGTTGACATCTGATGGAATCATTTGACTCACAACAAATGACGGTGGGGGTATAAATTCTTTGGTTCCTAAACAATACATGTGTTCTGCAGACATATGGTTTCCCTCCCTTCTCCTCTAGAAAGCAATATTCTTCTAGCTACGGGGGATGCAGAAGACTGTATGCTACTAAGGCTGTCCCTAAGCATCCTGGGACTTCTCTTCCTGTCCTTTGCTTTCTACTAGCCACCCCACTCCTTCTGATGGCCTGCCTTCCTCTATCCCTAACTCTCTCATCTATCTATCCATTTATCTATCTGTCTGTCTGTCCGCCCGCCCATCCACCCACCCATCCATCCGTTCATCTGTCCGTCCGTCCGTCCGTCCGTCCGTCCGTCCACCCGCCCATCCATCAATCCATCGATCCATCCATCCATCTATTCATCCATCCATCCATCCATCCATCCATCCATCCATCCACCCACCCACCCACCCACCCACCCACCCATCCATCCATCCATCCATCCATCATCTATGTACATGTGTGCATTTACATGTATGTGCAGGTACACATGCACCTCTTACAGGTCTCTATTATTACCAGGTCTCTCCCTCTCTGCAAAGTCTGCGATGCTCACCAAACAGGCTAGTGTGGCTTGCTAATGAACTTTGAGTGTCTGTGTGACTCCACCTCCCCAGTGCAGTGATCACAAGTACACACTACCACACCAGGTCTTTTTAACCCGGATCTGAGGATCAAACTTGAATCCTTGCTTGCAAGGCAAACAGGCCACCAACTGAGCCAACTCCCCCAGTCTTTTTAGTTTTATTTTAAAACGGGGCTTCACTCTGTAGCCTGGCCCAGAATGGCCTTGACTTCGCGGCAGTCCTCCTGCGTTAACATTCTAGATGCTGGGATCCTGAAATGAACCATCATAGCTGGCTGCTGGTACGTGTTAGAGCAGAGGAGCTAGTATAAGGACAGTGTGCAAGACCCCACCACAGCCAGATGCTGGTACCGAGCTAAGGCAGAGGAGCTAGTGTAAGGACACTGGGCACGACTCCCCACGCCCCCCACCCTCCCCGCTCTTTTGTTCTGTCCCATTGAGCATTCTGATGGGGAAACCATCAGATGAAGCCAAGTAGATATTGACATACCAGTTATAGAAGGGTTAAGCAGTTTTAGCTGGGATGTATAGGAAGGAAGGTGAAGAGCCAGTTTCTCCCTCCCCACTTGGTGGTGGGAAGGGGTGCCTTCCTCTTTGTAATTCCTGGCAGGAGGCCCAGGCAGACCACTTCCTTCAGTTAATGGGCCTATTATTTCCAAGCACATACAGGCCTCCTAAACACATTCTTTCCAGTCTGGGGTTGGAGGTGGGGGAGGGGACAAAACACAATAAAACAAACAACCAAATTAAAATTAAAAAAAAAAAAAAACCTAAGGAAGAAAGATTTACTTCTTCAATGAGCAGAGTCCTGACCTGACTCCTGGAGTTGGTGGGTCCCCATTGATTGGGTGGAATTGTGTTTGATTTTTGTTCTGCTCTGCTCCTACATCTAGCAGAATAATCGCTGTAATGGCCTTTAATGACTAATTTCTTTTTCATTACATAAAAGACTCTGAATTGCATTGAATTCTTGCAGTTTAGCAATGGGCCAGCTGTTTTAACTGTTCTCTGCCTCTGCAGCCACCGTTGCATATGATGCGAGAGGCCCAGAGTGAGGGCTCTCCACTCTTTACCCTTTCACTCCTCAGCTTCTCCCACTGCCCATCTCTTTCCGCAGAGCACTGGTTCTCAGTTGACTTTCAGACTGGGTCCAGATGTCCAGATGTCCAGATGTCCAGATGTCCTTGCCTACCTGTGATTCGGGAGACCCAACGATAGCTTAGAGAGTAGCTCTTCCCACACTGTGGTTGGCAGAGGAGTTACTGTCTAAACTCACCCTGGAGCAGACAGGTGATGTGGAAATGGTGAGTGTGTGTGTGTGTGTGGGGGGGGGGAGTGCAGATTTCATGGCCGGCTCCATTGGTGCTGCTTCTTAACTCAGGCTTGCTGGGGAATACCTGTGATGCCAGTCTTAGGGAGATAGGGG
>JADRCD010199888.1:0-40686 GCA_019843815.1 Montemys delectorum
GCAGGTATATAGTAGAGGATTGCAAATTCGATCATCAATAGGAGTAAAGGACCTCGGCCTTGTGAAGGTTTTGTGCCCCAGTGTAGGGGAATGCCAGGGCCAATAAGTGGGAGAGGGTAGGGGGACAGGCATTGGGAGGGGGGAGGCAAAAGGGGTTTGTTCTTGTTTTTGTTTGTTTGTTTGTTTGTTTTGGAGGAGAAAATGGGAAAGGGAAAATGTACATGTAAATAAAGAAAATACCTAATTAAAAAATAAATAAATAAATAAATAAATAAAAAGAAGAGGAGTGACATGCTTTAATTTTTATTTAATCAGATTGCTTGTTGTTTCTGAACTGATTTCAAGAAGATAAGAGCAGAAGCAGGGAGAAAGCATAGAAGGTGACCTTCCTAGTCTTTTAGAAACTAGGCGTTGGAGCCGGGCAGTGGTGGTGCACGCCTTTAATCCCAGCACTTGGGAGGCAGAGGCAGGCGGATTTCGGAGTTTGAGGCCAGCTTGGTCTACAGCCTGGATTTCGGAGTTTGAGGCCAGCTTGGTCTACAGCCTGGAGTGAGTTCCAGGACAGCCAGGGCTATACAGAGAAACCGTGTCTCAAAAAAAACCAAAAAAAAAAAAAAAGAAAGAAAGAAAGAAAGAAAGAAAGAAAGAAAGAAAGAAAGAAAGAAAGAAACTAGGCATTGGATTCAAGGTGTGTCAATGAAAATGGACAAAAGTATGTAGCTTGGAAGATGCTTAGAATAGAGGTTAGAAGGACCTTCAAATAGGCTAGATATAGAAGTGCAGAAGAGGACAAAGTCAGGATCTGAGCTGACAACTGCTGGAGAAGGCTGTGGTCTCAGAAATGGAAGAGATGAGGAAGGAGCAGCTTTGGTACATACCATAATCTCTTGTCATACAATGTGATTCACAATTTGCCACTGGACTGTATTAATCACTGTCACAACCTGACGAGATCAATCAGGCAACAGGAGAAGAGAATGACCTCCTTCTGGCTTTGATAATTTCAGCAATGACTACTAGACATCTACAAAGAGCTGTGTATTCATGAGTCTAGAGTTGCATGGAAAAGTGGTTTCTAGAAAGACAAATGATAGATTGCGTCTGTGATAAATCATACTTGAAACTCCAGGAGTTGTTAAGACACTGGGTAAGAAAGTTCAGGGAAGGAGAGGAAGTTAACTGAAGTTGAGGTCTGGGAATCCTAACATTCAAGTGTGGGAGAAGATACTGGCAAAGAAGACAGAAAGCACAGCCAGAATGTAGAAGGAAATCTAGTAAAACAGTAACAGAAACTCTGAAGAAGTAGTTGGCGGTGTTTCCTGCTGTTGGGAAATTTTAAAAATACAGTTAGAGTGTGTTCAGATTTGGAGATAGACAATGAGTTCCATAAAAATCCCTGAAAAGGACTACAAAACCCCATCATGATCTGATGACATCATATAAGAGAGTTCCTGTTTCAATTTTTACAACTGATAAAACTACAGCACAATAGAATATATATTGTTAAGTGTATAATTAGCAGAAACTTTATTTTGAGTGACTAATGTCTGACTATGAACAAGAAGAGGTCAGGTATCCTGTATCATTACTGTGAACAATGTGAAAAGAATATAATTAAACAATTCAACAAAATTGCACCTCTAGTAGGTGCGTTGACACTTACCTGAAATCCCAGCATGGGGGAAGCAATGCAAGGAGTCTCAAGTTTGAGACTGCTTGAGCTACGTAGTGTGACTCTATTTAAGAGAGAGAGAGAGAGAGAGAGAGAGAGAGAGAGAGAGAGAGAGAGAGAGAGAGAGAGGAAAACAGAAAAGAAAAAAGAGAAAAACGCCCTGAAAATTTGAATATATGGCAGGATGTTCAAGTAAATCAAAGATATGCAAAATAAAATAACAATAAGCCATAATTACAATACTTGAAGAATATTAAGCATTACTTCTTATTATATAATGATAGGTCCATAGGGTAAGAGCAAGGGAAGTCTGACTACCAGGAGGTGATGGTTAAGCTGAAATTTACAAGATACATGAAAATCTAGCAGGCAGAGAGGGCTGAGAAGAACTACAGGACAGTGGAATCCAAGAAACAGATACTGTGAATACAGGACTAGAAATGATTGTTCAAGACTTTGATAATGACATGCTAGTTATCAATCATCCCTACCCAGGGTCTTCAAGAGTAGGTTGGAGGCAGGTTTACAAGAACAACTCCTGCACACAACTAATGCATAGAAGAAAATTCCAAGGTAAAACATCTCTTATTAGTGCCTTAAGTTATAGGGGTGACATCACCACTGAAATAGTACACTATCCTCTAGGAGAATTGGGGGCAGGAGTTTCATAATATGATTTAGTCTTGGCAAAGTGTTTAATTTTCTTTCTTAGTGTTGAGGTGCTAAAACCCCTCAGTTAACCCTGTCCACAACCCACCAACAAAAATAAAAACAAAACTTAAGGAACATAAAGCATGGATCTATCTAGAATTGTGGTGGAAACCTGAATTTGATGGGATCTATATCAGTGAGGCTGAGAAAATTGTATAGAGCAGGATCCACAGCTCCTAGGGACACCATGAACATAGCAACAATTGATAGGAGGAGGAGAGATGCCTGAAACATACTTTAAATTAATGCCCCGTAGTAATAAATCTTGAATATTATGTTTCAACCACATAGTATTCGGGAGGAGTACTGGAAGATGCTCTCAAATCCTAAACCATGGCAGCTACAAAGCACAGCATAGTTATTCTGGCCCGCCCAGCAAGATGCTAGAGGGTCATTTTCTGAGCTAGGGGTTCAGTAAGAGACCCAGTCATCTGTAAAATAGAGACATCCATGCCAGTTCTGCCTCTCTCAGACTTGCTGCCAAGCCCCTGTGTGATAAAGCTGGTGGTAATGCGTAGAAAGCTGAATACCACTGGAGATGTGTAAACTATTATTATTTCCCCACCTGCTGTTGTTAATGGCTCTGTGGTGCCCTGCAACCAGAATCTGCTAAGGAAATCTAAATTCTCACTGAGGAACAAATAAAACAAGTCCATCCTGCCCTGGCAACTATCAGAAAAATAAGACATAATAACATCCTTGGGGCAGAAAAAAACAAAAAACTCTTTGGTCCAAATTGTAGCCCACTCAGAAACTTCAAGTTCCAGGATTCCAACTCAGCTGAATTGCTTTGGAGTTCTCTTTCTTTATATAGATGATAACTGACAGGATTTCAGATTAGAGAGAGGGGCTTCCTCACAGACTTTCTGAACCTTTGTCCCCTTGCAATATGGTACTTCAAATGACACTCAAGTAAATCTGAGGTGTAAAGATTAGAGTGGCTGAAAGGTAAATGGGATATGGAACACTGCATACCCCGGCTTTATATGTTAACGTGTGTGTCCTATGTGTGTAAAGACTCGTGAGCATGTCTGTGGAGGTCAAAAGACAACCTTGAGTCCCATTCTTTAGGTGTTGAACACCACTGCCTTTAAGATAAGGACTTATTGGACTGAAAATTGACTGAATAGGCTGGATTGACCGATCAGGAAGCTCCTAGGATCCACCTGTCTCCACATCCCAGTGATGGCATTACAAGAATTCTATCCCACCCACCTTAGTTTATGTCAGTTTGGGGTTGAACTCTCATCCTGTGCTTGATAGACAACTTAACTAACTTTTCTTTCCATTCAGTCCCTGAACCACATGTATCTTGATCTTTTTAAAAAATTATTATTCTTTATTCTTTTTTTTTTTACAGTCTAGTCCTTATCCCCCTCAAAGTGTGCCCTCTGACTGTTCCTCATCCCATACTTCCTCCCCCACCTCCAAGAGGATGTCCCCACCTACCATCTCTACCCCACTAGACCTCCCCACTCTCTGGGGCCTTAAGCCTTGGGAGGATTAGGTGCTTCTTCTCTCACTGAGGCCAGACCAGGTAGTCCTCTGCTATATGTGTCAGGGGCCTCATATCAGCTGCTGTATGCTGCGTGATTGGTGACTCAGTGTCTCAGAGATCTCAGGGTTCCAGGTTAGTTGAGACTGCTGGTCTTCCAATGGGGTTGCTCTCCTCTTCAGCTTCTTCCAGTGCTTTTCCCAAATTCAACCACAGGGGTCCCCAGCTTCTGTCCATTGGCTAGGTGTAAATATTTGCATCTGACTCTTTCAGCTTCTTGTTAGACCTCTCAGAGGGCAGCCATGCTAGGCTCCTGCCTGTAAGCACACTATAGCATCAGTAATAGTGTCAGTCCTTGGAATCTCCCCTTGAGCTGGATCCTAATTTGGGACAGTCACCGGACCTCCTTTCCCTCAGGATCTTCTCCATTTTTGTCCCTGCAGTTCTTCTAAACAGCAATAATTATGGATCAGAGTTTTTGACTGTGGGATGGCTACACCATTCCTTCACTTGATGCACCGTCTTTCTACTGGAGGTGGACTCTACAGGTTCCTTCTCAACACTGTAAGGCATTTCATCTTAGGTCTCTCCCTTTGAGTCCTGAGAGTTTCTCACCTCCCAGGTCTCTGGTACATTCTAGAGTGTCCTCCCGTTTCCTACTTACAGAGGTTGCCTGTTTTACTTTCTACTGGCTCTCAGGGCTTCAGTACTGTTTTCCCCCATCCCCACCCCCTAATACCTGACCACTTTCCTCTTTTTCCTTCCCTGTCCCCTCTCCCAACCAGGTTCCTCCCTCCCTCCCTCTGCCCCCTGTGACTGCTTCCTTCTCCCTCCCAAGTGGGATTGAAGCATCCTCACTTGGGCCCTTCAGCTTGTTAAACTTCTTGAGTTATGTGGATTGTATCCTGGGTATTTTGTACATTTTTTGGCTAATATTCACTTATTGGTGAGTACATAACATGCATGTCCTTTTTGGTAAGAGTTATCCTACTCAGGATGTTATTTTCTGGTTCCATCCATTTGCCTGCAAAACTCATGATGTCCTTGTTCTTAATAGCTGAGTAGTATTCCATTGTGTAAATGAACCACATTTTCTGTATCCATTCTTTTGTTGTGGGACATCTGGATTGTTTCCAGCTTCTGGCTAGGACAAATAAGTCTGCTATGAACATAGTGGAATAAGTGACCCTGTGGCATGGTGGGGGTATATGCCCAAAAGTGGTAGAGTTGGTTCTTCAAGTAGATTTATTTCCAATTTTCTGAGGAACCTGAAGATTTGTTTCCAGAGTTGTTGTACCATTTTGCAATCCCACCAGCAATGGAGTAGTGTTTCTCTTTGTCTACATCCTCACCAACATGTGCTTTCACCTGAGTTTTTGATCTTAGCCATTCTGATTGGTATAAGATGGAATGTCAGAGTTGTTTTAATTTGCATTTCCCTGATCGATAGAGACTTTGAACATTTCTTTAAGTACTTCTCAGCCATTTGAGATTCTTCTGTTGTGAATTCTCTGTTTAGTTCTATACCCCATATTTTGATTGGGTTGTTTGGTTTTTTGGTAGTTACCGCCTTGAGTTCTTTATTTATTTTGGATATTAGCCCTCTGTCAGATGAGCAGATATGTTTTAGTTTTTGCAACCATGAAATATAATGCAACTTGTAGATTTTCATGGCATATTCTATATTTTCATATATTATGGCAGCTGTGAGGGAACTCAACGGCATGGAGACACAAAATGATGAGCCTTAGGTTTTTAGACAGCTTTCTTGCTTACATGAAAAGTCCCTGTGTTCCAGTGCATGTTGTGGATGATCATGTGCTTAACAATTGTGAAGAGAGGATCCATTCTGAGCATCTTCATACTAATGGGTCATCAGAACCTGACATCTGACTCTTGATGTTTTCCCCAGTGCCCCCCCTCCAATGTCTTTTGATCTTGCAAAATATTCCTTCTCATATCCATAGTTCTCCTTATCTAGAAGTTAGGCTATGGATAAATTAATCCCATCCAGATTCAGTAGAGATACCTCCCATCCCCACCCCTAGTCCATCTCTAACCCTTACAGAGTTCTCCCAGTCACTGGGGCTCCCCTCTGTCACAGCACGAATCATATACCTTGGGGTTTATAGACAAAACCTAGCAGGAAATCTCTAATTTGGCCACACATGTCACCTCTGTAACCTTGTCTTGTTTGCTGTTTGGCTCTTGTTACATATGCAACCACATCTACCATAGTTCTACTCTGGGTCAACCCCTCCTGTATCAACTCTGAGCTCTACCCTGTGCACTTACTTTGATCAATGGCCCATCTGTAAATTGGGACAAAGAAGGAATGTAACAAGCATGAGAGTGCTGGGCTTTTGCTCGAGATACTCCATGAAGGAGAACTGATGTGGCACCAGCTTCCTGACAGGAATAAATTCTTCTTCAATGCCCAGCTGCACTTGATCCCTCAAAGCCTTTCAGCTACATGAGTGATCATGAGGGAGACCAGCTTCCCCAGCTGAGTTAGGTCCAAGTTGCCAAACTATGAACAAATTAC
The DNA here is from genome assembly GCA_019843815.1 of Montemys delectorum. Classification (NCBI taxonomy): domain Eukaryota; kingdom Metazoa; phylum Chordata; class Mammalia; order Rodentia; family Muridae; genus Montemys; species Montemys delectorum. The sequence continues at coordinate 6,424 of JADRCD010199888.1, forward strand.
CAAAGGTAGTTTCAAATGGTCATGAATGCTTGGAGTCCAGCAATGGACATGAAATAGGCAGAACTTGACTCATCTCCACGAGAGCAGAACCTTAGAGTTAGTTCTTAATAAATGTCAGTGCCTGAGATTAATCCCTCATTCACTATGTATGCTAACTACATGACCACAAACCAGGATCTCTTAAGGCTTCAGGTTCATTATGAAAAGGCACACTGCAGCTTACACAGAGAATCTGTGTAAAAAAAATCTATCAGCTAGATGTCTATTACTGACTACATACTTGAGACACAACTTAAGGGAAGGAAGGTTTTTATTTGGGCTCATGGTGCCAGAGGCTTCAGTATTCTGTCACAGTTAGGAGGAAATGGCAGAGAGGTTCACAGTATGGTAGATAGGAAAGAGGGGGGAGAGAAGATGGGGGAGGAGGATATGGATGCATGCTCTAACCAGCTTTCTCTATTCTCACTTTTATCCTATCTGAGTACTGTATTTAGGGTTCTCCTAGTTAATCATCTCTGGAAATTTCCTTGCAAATGCCCTAGAATGTCCTTTATTAATCTTCCTAGTAATTTCCAATTCAATCAGATTGACAATGCGATTAACCCATCACAGAAAACAAAATGAATAGGCCAAGTGAGTTAGTAGTTTCTAGCATGGGATATTCGGCAAAGTGTAAAACCTAGCCAGACTCAACTGACAGTGCTTCACACTGACCTGAGGGAATTTCTAGGCTCCCAGGAATAATGAATTAATCGCCTCAAAGTTCCTAAGGAATGCTACCATTGTGAGAGCAATTCAGTTCTAAATAAATGTTTATCAAATGAATAATCAATGATGTTCTTCCTGGATTAATCTGGAGGACCTTAGAGGTCCTTTTCTTTTTCTTTCAAAGCAGTATTTTCTTATCTTGCCAGGAAAATTATTTTATTTTAAAATTTATTTAAATTGATGAAGAAGGACATAAATAATGTACATATTAGTGGGATGCAGCATGATGTTTCAAGTACTGTGCAATGTTCAAATCAGGGTAAACATGTCTACCTCCCCAACATTTATAAATTCTTTGTGACAAAACATTTAAAGTGCTTTATTCTAGTTCATTAAACTGTTATATATGTCTTAGTTAGGGTTTTTAATGTGGTGAAACACCATGACTAAAAGCAGGTTTGAGAAAGGATTTATTTGGTTTACATTCCCACATCACTCTTCACCCCTGTTAAAGGAAGTCAGGACAGGAATCCAAATAGGGCAGGAACCTGGAGGAAGGACCTGATGCAGAGACCTTGGAGAGATATTTCTTATTGACTTCCTTTTTAAGACTTGCTCAACCTGGTGTCTTGTAGAATCCAGGACCACCAGTCCAAGGATGGCACCACATATAGTGCTTTGGCCCATCCCCCATTAATCACTAATTAAGAAAATGCTTAACAGGCTTGCATATGGCCAGATCTTATGGAGACATTTTCTACATTTATAAACCAAGTGTCACTCCTATCAGATAACTTTAGCTTGTGTCACATTGACACAAAACTATCCAACACCCTATGTGTTATTGTTTTCTAATACATTGGATTGGATCCAACATGTCTTAGGGTTTCTATGGCTGTGAAGAGACACCATGACCACACTGACTCTTATAAGGAAAGCATTTAATTGGGACTCGTTTACAGTTCACAGATTTAGTCCATTATAGTCACAGTGGCAGACATTGTACCAGAAAGGTAACTGAGAATTCTACATCTGGATTGGCAGGCAGTAGGATTAGACTGTCCCGCTGGGCATGGCTTGAGCATTTGAGACCTCAAAGTCTGCGCCAAGTAACACACCAATCCCAACAAAGCCACACCACCTACTAGTAGCTCTGTCTGTGGGCCTATGGGGGGGCATTTTTATTCAAACCACCATATGACATTTCCATATGATATTATCTTTAGTCTATAATATGAAAGCTCACCTGAATTTCTAATTGTACATTGCTATCCATTAATTTTCCTCTCTCCTGTGTTCTTTCCCAAAGGATATTAAAAACTCTCAAAATACCTACCTTTGTATCAAATACATACATAGTTAATATATTTTGTATTTTTAGATATTTTAAATTTATTCTTTTATATACATGTTGTCTCTTGCTCATATCCATTCTTCATTCTCTCCTAATTCTCTCTATGACTCTTCATTACATGTTCTTCTGAACTTTGTGTCTTTGTTTGTTTTTTTTTTTTAATGATATAACCCACTGAGTCTAAATAGTACTGCATAGATGTGGGGACAACCACTGGACAAAGCCAACTTACCAGTGGCCTCCCCACACGGAGAAGTGACTCTCTTCTAGCAGCCAATAGCTTCTCAGATAGAATTGAGGCTTTATGAGTTCCTCCCCAACACATGCTAGACTGTTTCCTAGCTTGATCTTGTGCAGGTAAACACAGTTGCTATGATTTCATGAAGGCAACAGTAAAGAGATTTCTGTAGGAAAGGATTTTGAAACACTGTTCTGCATCCTCTGGCTCATACATTCTTTCTACCCCTTCAGTAATGTTTTCTGAGCTTTTTAGGTGAAGTGGACAGGGATTAACATGTGGTTATTATGTTAGGATACACAGGTGGTCAAAGAGCTGAGAATAAGAGTCTGAGGTGTTCAGGCCTAAATAAGATGTCTACACCAAGCAGTCTTCTGATTAGTTTTAAGTTTCTGAATGAGTTCTTCAATTTCTGTGAACATCCTTCTAACTTTGCCGTGTTATAAGAAGTAAACATAAAATTTAGTACCTAGCAAAGTTTAGCTCATCGCCATTGAATGTTTTATCCATAGTGCACTAAGCCTCTAGATTTCCTAGAGCAGACTTACAACTGATAAGTGGAACACACAAAAGTTTTACCATATTAGACCAAGTAAATTCGAAAACTAGGCACAGGAATGCAGTAACAGATGTTTCTGAACACCTCTAGCATAAGCCATTGCAAGAGGCTGCAGAGCCCATGGTGATTGTGACAGAGAATCTGCCTACAGGAACTTAAAGCAGAGAGGAAAGCAGGAAAGCTGTCTAATGCATGATGAAAGTGATGTAGTCCCCCACCCCCACTTCAACTCTGCTATGTTCTCTTTATGCCTACAGGTCTAACCTAACCCTGTTTCCTTTCTTTTGGCTCTTTGAATGAACTAAACTCATTCCCAGAATTATACCAGACACAGTCCTAACATTACTTGGAATGTTCTCAGAGATTTCCACATAACTAGATTTTTCTTTTTCACACAGTTTTTATTTTATTTTATTTTTTATTAGATGTTTTCTTTATTTACATGTCATACACTATCTCCTTTCCCAGGTTCCCCTCCAAAAAACAAAAACAAAACAACAAAACAAAACCAAAAAAAAAAAAAAAAAAAACCAAAAAACAAAAAAACCCTGTTCCCTCCCCCCTCCCCTTGCTTACCACTCACCCTCTCCTGCTTGCTTACTGGCCCTGGCCCTCCTACACTGTGGCATAGAGCCTTTTTTAATACAAAGGTTTCTTTCTCAGAAGCCCTTCCCAGAACTGTTGCATACAGTTGTCTAGTTATGTATGGCAAAATGCTGGTGCGAAATCTATATTTGCATTAAAATCTACTAGAATTATAAAAGAACAGTGACCAAAGTCAGGTGGGTCACCCTTGTCTATTCTGAGCTTGAAATTTAATAATTTCTCAAACAAATCCTGTTGTGTATGTATGTGTGTGTGTGTGTGTGTGTGTGTTTTAAAGTATTTTACATAATAATTATCACCATCAAATTAATTAACTTAACTTTTAACTTGTTTACTGTCTACTTACCCATACAAGAATGACAATTCCACAAAAACCTAACCTGTGACATTGAGGTCTATACTGCAATGGAGATCCTAGATCAATGCCTGATCAACATGTGATCAACAAGCACATGGCAACTGCACAGGCTTAAATGTGAAAGGATGCCAGAAAGGAAGATCAGCAAGAGAAAAAAGTCACAAGAAGGAGGTGAATGAACTCATTCTTTCTCAACTTCTTGCTTCTGCTTCTGCTTCTCCTCTGCTTCTTTAGTTCATTTACTCTTCACACAGTTCTTTGGGATTGTAGTCATCTCATCAGATGGTGATGGGCTACACACAATTGCTTTAATCTGGGCATACTTGTATCTACTCAGCAATGCTCATAAAAACATTGGTATCACTTGGCAAACAACTAGTGGGAACAGGTATTTCCTCAGGAAACATATTCATATTCTAGACAGGTTCTTGGTATTTGTAATGGTGAAAACAGTAGTTCTTTGGGTGAAAGTGACAGCCAATAGGTCCCTTTAGTCAGCAGAACTGGTCAAGTGATAAGAATCCAAATTCATAAGCCTAGTAAGCTGACTCAGTTAGTAAAGTGTTTGACTAACAATGTGAGACCGGAGTTTGTATGTCCAACATTTATGTAAAAAGCTAGGCTTACTAACACATGTTTACTATCACAGTGATAGGGAAGTAGAGATACATGAATCCCTGGAGCTCACTGGCCACTTAGTCTAGCTAGATTGGTGAGCTCTAGGTTCATTAAGAGACCTTGTCTTAAATTATAAAGTGAAGAACAAACATGAAAGTAATCCATTATCAATGTTTGGTGTACATACATGAATACATTCACATAAATACATCTCACACACACACATGAGAAAAAAAGAAAAAGAGGGGAAGGGGAGGGGTGAGAGGGGGAAGGGAGAGAGGGAGAGGAAGCGGGAGAGAGAAAGAAAAAGAATCAAGATCCATGTAGTTCTTGGTAATCAGTCTTATGATCTTGAATGCACATTTGACTTTATTTTTCTTACCTGAGAAACATGGTACATGTCTATAGTTATATATAACACGACCATTCTGTGAATTTTATACCTTGATTCTCTAAGTAATCTTGCTTTTTCATTTAGATCAACATGCTTTCAGCCCCATACTCTAAACCCTCTCCATCTTGTTCCATTGGCTTTCTCAATGTTTACTTTCAGAGCCTAGAAAATGCAGAAAAATAACAGAATGAGGGACAAAAGTATTTTGTTAATATCCATAAGAAAAGAGATTACTGTTTTGTAAAATAGAACAAAAATCACAAAAGAAGACCAATAGAAAATGTTCAGATCTCTAGAACAAGTAAAGTAAACATACTTAAGGAAAACAAAACTGTATGTAAGAAAAGGTGAATTCAGCTGAAGAAAAAAAAATTGTGATGCTCAAGTCAAAATGATATAGGGCCCAGATGGAGACCCTGATCAGATGGATTGGTACAATTCATTCCTCTAAGTCATGAGGCTCAGAGCCTTAAGAGAATGTGTTCTAAATCCTCTAAACATCCCCAGCCATTATCCCATTAGTACCTCTGTGTGCGAGAGTGTGCTTTGAGACATTGCTCCTCTAAAAGATCATTAAAAGGAGAGAGCTCTGTTCGAGCTGAAGATTCAAGCAAGCTCAAGTGCTTAAGTGATTCTGGCTACATTCAGCAACAGCTGAGATGCCTGGAATCAAACAGAAAATTAATTGAATGGTGGAGAACTGACAGAAAATGGAAAAGAGACAAAAGCCAGGTAACTTGGAGGAATAATGATGCTTTGATGACATTTTCTTTTGTTCCTTATGGCCAATGGCTATGACATAGACAGCATTCTTAGCAGTAGCTGGCTTGATGGCAGGTACAAATTCTGGGAGTTGCTTTGTTGAATAATTGTCCATGTTAAAGTAGTGATGCTCATGGTCCCCATAGAAGCTTTTCAACTTTGCTCAGACTACCTCAGTAACTCTTTACTTGGATGCTCTTCTTAAGCCAACCTGGATTCTCTAGGGCTCACACACTGAAAAAAATTCATGAGTGCTTTTAAAGTCTTGACATCTAGGATAACAAACTGCCAGTGAAGCTTCTTTTAACAACATTGACCTTAGCAACACTCCCAATACTCCTTGGAAATGCTTGAATAGATCTTGATCATCTTCAGAAAAAAGTCCAAACATATTAGTGTGGCCATCAATGTTCATCACCATCTGGTCCTTAGGAAACATCTCCGGCTTAGTCCTTGGCACTGTTCCACCATAGACTGAAATTCTCTGTGCTGGTCATATATCTCCTGGCTTCTTAACTATGTGTACCATATTCTTCTCTTTCTATAATTTCTTATTCTTCTCCTCTATCGACACAGAGCTTTGTTCATTTCTTTAAAAGTAGGCATTGTTACATTTGCCCTTCAGTCAGTCTTCTCATGAATCCTTTATTCACACAATTACCTTTAAACTCATTCAATGCTCATATGATTACTTTTTCTTGTAAACTCTACATTAGAAGCTTAATAAAGATTGAAATTATCTATCCTAAACCCACAATTCATGTGACCACACTTTGAATATTATATATAGTCAATAGATTATTGGTCAATGAATGAACTAATATCATTATAGGCTACAGATAAATAATATGGAATTAAAAAATCTTTTTATGGTAAAGAACTCTTTCTCTTCATGTCTGCATGATGTACGATTCTACCAAGTCACTGTGATTAGAACCATGCCCTGGATCTCTGAAATCCTCAGCCTTTGGAGCTTCTTATGATTATTAGAGTTTATCTAGAGGAAAATACTAGTCAGCTCTAAGTCACAGTGAAGTGGCACCTTAGTGCTACTGTAGGGAAGAGACATGGCAAATAGAACTGTATTTTGCCAGACTTCCTTCTCGAATCTGGATTCGTGTTGTGACACTGAAGATGCTGTGAAATAATTCAGAATAAATTCCAAAGATCTTCTACCATGTAAATGTCAGTTGTCCACAGTATAGGTCAAAGTTCTTCTCTTTGGGGAAGATGGGAGTAGAACTGGGAAGTATCCTGCCCAGCCTACACGGAAGACATTTTTTCCTATAGTTTTGGAGTTCAAGTCAAATCATGGATATCCAGACTCATGTTTACTTACAGACAAGATGGGATAATGTTAGTATATAGACATATGGATATATATGATGAATATCTGCGAAGAGTAGGAGCAGGGAGGAAGAGAATAATTTTCTAGAAGAATTGATATTTGCTAACTTATTGTATGTTGGAAACAGGAGATATCAAAATCAACTATGTTGAACACTTTTCAGCCTAGAAGACTGGAACACAGTGCAGAACACTCAATGAGAGGTAAAATTACCTCAAGGCCATTATGTGCCTAGGCACAAATGAGAAGTGACAGTATATTTCACAAACGAAGGGGCTTATTTTGATTTTATAGCATATTCCATTGAAGGTGATATCCATAAGTTGCCTTTGCCTTAAGAACCATAAATGTTGTTTATTGCAATATTATATTCTTCATAAGAAGCTCAGAACTGAGTTAATGTTGCATGTGCCTACAGATATCTAGGAGTATAACCCAAAGTGTCCCAGATATTCTTGGAAACTAGAGGTTTGGTCTTTAAATGTTTCAGTTTATAGGTAATGGACACTTTAGGTAAATACACAAATGAAGCTAATGCAAATCTGAGTATGAACAGAGGGCAAAGGAAAAGACAATACTATTACACGGGATGATTTATTGCTCTATGTAGAAGCACACAGTGCAAACACAACTCTTAAAGAGAACAGCAAAGGGTAGTGTTAGTTTTGAACATGGTGAGGTAAGCTTGAAAATGATGTGAGGGGGAAGCTTTTGTCATCCTGTCATCTTCCCCCTCAGCAACTGACAGCATCTGGCAGGACTCCAACTGTGTATCAGGGGTGCCATGAAGTAGGGAGATAAGTGTGAAAATTATGAAGCCATATAGGCATTTGCATTCATCAGAATTCAGACTAATGCCACAGGGAATAAATTCACCCTTGCCAGTCTTCTAAGAGGATGGCTTAAGGGCATATTAATATTGTCTAAGTTGGAGTCTGGAACAGTGCCAAGAGGAAAATTATCTGTATTAAGAGCCATTTGCTAAGTAAGATGCCGCCAAAATATAGGGAAGCCAATAAGCCCGTGACCAATGAGGCTACTCTTACTGGAGGGTCCTACAAGTGTAATCTCAGCCTTTTGAAGGATAGGGATGGTTGGTGGGTCCCTCGAGAGGGACCTCTCATCAACTCACCTTCCTGAAACCCCACAGGGATACTCACATTTGCTTGGAGTGAAAATATTGTTTATCATTCTCTATCTGTCTGTCTGTCTCTGTCTGTCTGTCTCTGTCTGTCTGTCTCTCCCCCCACCTCTCTCTGGTGTGTGTGTGTGTGTGTGTGTGTGTGTGTGTGTGTGTGTGTGTGTGTGTGTGTATTAGAGGTCTACATCCTCGATTGCTCAGTATCTTGTTTAGAGGGGAACAGTCTCTCATTAGATCTAAAGCTCACCAAATTCAGCTAGATTTCATGGCCAGTGACTTCTAGGAATCTACTTATCTCCATGTCTCCAGCACTAGGATTACAGGCATGCACTATCACATCCAGCATTTTTTACATAGTTGCTACATATCAAACTCAGGCCCTGAGGCCTGAATGTGACACACTTTACTGACTGTAAACCATATCTCTAGTCCTCCAATCCTTTTTCTTTTCCTGGAAGAAGCCGTGATATAGAGAAAGCAACAGAAACCAATGACAGCTTTTTATTCTTACAGAGAAAAAGCTGAGCACCTACAAATGTAAAATTCCACAACAGAATTTATTTCCATTAATTTATTTATTCACTTTATATCCTGGTTGCAGCTTCCCTCTCTCCTCTCCTCCCAGCCCCACTATTATAAATCCCTCCTCCTTTTCCTTAGAGAAGATGAAGACCACTTGGATTCCACCCTGCTCGGGACACCAATTTGCAGCAGAGGAGAGTATATCTTCTTCCACTGAGGTCTGACCAGGGAATCCAGCTAGAGGAAAGGGATCCAATGTCAAGGATCAGAGTCAGAGACAGCTTCTGCTCCAATTGTTAGAGGACCTATTTGAAAACCAAGCTGCATATCTGCTACGAATGTGTAGGGGGATTAGATCCAGCCCTTACATGCTCTTTGCTTTGGTATTTCAGTCTCTGAGATTAAGACACTGTAGGTCTTGTGTGCTTGACCCCTCCAGCTTACCCAATCCCATTCCCCACTTTTTCATATGACTCCCTGGGCATTTCCTAACGTTTGGGTCTCTGCATCTGGATGAAGCTGCTCAGAAGACAGTAATGCTAGATTTCTATCTGGAAGCATTCCAGAATATCATTAATAGTGTCAGGTGTTGGGTCTCTCCTATATAGAATGGACCTCAAGTTTGGGCACTCATTGACCATTCCCTTGCACTCTGCCCCCATCTTTATCCCTGTGCATTTTGTAGGCAGTACAAGTTTTTAAGTGAAGGTTTTGTGGGTGGGTTGATGTCCCCTTCCCTCAAACTGGAAGTCCTGACTGGCTACAAGACGTGGCCAGGTCAATCTCCATATCCCCTTCTGGAAGGAGTCTCAGATAGGGTCACCTTGGTATTCTCTTGGGACGCTCCCTATCCCAGGTCTGCAGCTAGTCCCAGAGATGCCCTGAACCTATTTCCATTCTTTCTCCGTGTCTTGTTCTTTCCCACCTCTCACCATACCTGTTCCCCATCTCTGTTCCCCTCTTCATATACTCTCCCCCCAGTTGCCTCTCTTTATTCACCTCCAATGTCTATTTTATTTCCCTTTTTGAGTAAGACTCATGCATCCACCCTTGTGCCCTCCTTGTTACCTAGTTTCTTTATGTCTATAGATTATAGCATTGTTATCCTGCACTTTAGGGCTAATGTCCACTCATTTATACCATGTGTGTCTTTCTGTGTTTGGGTTACCTGCAAATTTCATGATGTCCTTGTTTTTAATAGCTGAGTAGGATTCCATTATGTAAATGTATCACATTTTATTTATCCATTCTTCAGTTGAGAGACACCAGGTTTGTTTTCAGTTTCTGGCTATTAAGAATAAAGCTGCTATGAACATAATGGCACAAGTGTCTTTATGGTATAGTGGGGAATCTTTGGGGGTATATGCTCAGTAGTATATCTGAATCTTGGCATAAAACTATTTCCAGTTTTCTGAGAAACCACCAGACTTTTTTTCTGGAGTGGTTGTACTAGTTTGTATTTCTACCAATAATGCTCCACGTTCTTGCCAGGATGTGCTGACACTTTTTTGATCCTAGCCATTCTAATAGTTGTAAGGTTTGCATATCTCAGAGTTGCATTTCCCTGATGACTAAAGACAGTGAACATTTCCTTAAGTGTTTCTCAGCCCTTAGAGATTTCTCTGTTGAGAATTTTGTTTAGCTCTTTGCCTTGGTTTTTAATTGGGTTATTTGGTTTGTTGATGTCTAGTTTCTTGAGTTCTTTATGTATTTTGATATTACTCCTCTGTCATGTGTAGGGTTGGTGAAGATCCTGCTATGACAATAGTGGAGAGTGTAGCCAAGTGTTTTGCAGCCAGTTGTTTTGTTCTATTGACAGTGTCCTTAGACTTGCAGAAGCTTCTCAGATTCATGAGGTCCCATTTATTAATTGTTGATCTTAGTATCTGAGCTATTGATGTTCTGTTCAGGAATTTGTCTCCTGTGCCAATGTAGTCAAGGCAGTTCTACCTTTTCTTCTATTAAATTTAGTGTGTCCAGTTTTATGTTGACTCTTTGACTCATTTGGACTTGAGTTTTGTTCAGGGTGATGAATATTGATCTATTTGCATTCTTCTATATGCAGACATCCAGTTAGACTAGCACCATTTGTTAAGAGGCTCTCTCCCTTTTTCATTGTATGGTTTTGCCTTCTTTGTCAAAAATTAAGTGTCCATAGGTGTGTGGGTTTATTTCTATGTCTTTGATTCAATCCCATGGATTAAACTGTATGCTGAGTGAAGTGTTCTACAGGTTCTTATTAGGTCCAGTTGATTTATAACCTGTTAGTTTCATTAGTTATTTAATTTTCATCTCAATGGCTTGCCCATTGGTGAGATTGGTGAGAGTTGGGTGTTGAAGTCTCCCACTATTAATGTATGGGATTCAATGTGTGATTTAAGTTTCAGTAATGTATCTTTTATGAATATGAGTGTCCTTGTATTTGGGGCATAGATGTTTAGAATTGAGATGTTATTTTAGTGAATTTTTGATGAGTATGAAGTGTCCTTCTCTAACTGCTTTGATTATTTTTGGTTCAAAGTCTGATTTATTAAATATTAGAGTGGCTAATCAAGCTTTCTTCTTGAATCCATTTTCTTGGAAAATCTTTTTTTCCAGTCATTTACTGTGAGGTAATATCCATCTTTATTGCTGAGGTTTGTTTCTTTTATGAAGCAGAATGAAGGATCCTGTTTTCACATCCATTTTGCCAGCCTGTGTCTTTTTATTGGGAAACTAATTCCGTTGCTCTTAATGTTTTGGCAGCATGTGTATAGTAGAGGATTGCAAATTTGATCATCAATAGGAGGAAAGGACCTCGGCCTTGTGAAGGTTTTGTGCCCCAGTGTAGGGGAATGCCAGGGCCAATAAGTAGGAGAGGGTGGGGTGGCAGGCATGGTGAGGGGGGAGGCAACAGGGGTTTGTTCTTGTTGTTTTTGTTTGTTTGTTTGTTTGTTTTTGGAGGGGAAACTGGGAATGGAGAAATTTACATGTAAATAAAGAAAATATCTAATAAAAAAAGAAAGCTTTAAAAAAAAAAGAGAGATATTAATGACCAATGATTGTTTATTTCTCTTATTTTGATGTTGGTGGTGGTAGTGTGTGTATGTGTTTTGTGTGTGTGTGTGTGTGTGTGTGTGTGTGTGTGTGTGTGTGTTTGTGTGTGTGTGCCTGCTTCCCTTCTTTTGGGTTGCTGGTGTGGTCTTATTTATTTCCTGTGTTTTCTTTGATGTAGTTAGCTTCCTTGAGTAAGAGCTTTTCTTCTAGTATTTTCTGTGGGGATGAATTTGTGGATAGATATTGTTTAAATTTGCCTTAGTCATGGAAAATCTTGTCTTCTTCATCTATGGTGATTGAAACTTTTGCAGGATCCAGTAGTCTGGGTTTATATCTGTGGTCTCTTAAGGTCTACCAGACATCTACACTGGCCTTTCTGGCTTTTAATGTTTCTGTTGAGAAATCAGTGTATTTCTGATAAGTCTGTCTTTATATATTACTTGGCCTTTTTTCTTTGCAATTTTTAATATTCTTTCTTTGTTCTATAGATTTAGTGTTTTGATTATTATGTTTTAATCATTGATAAACCCAAAGAATTATCTATTCTGGTCCAATCTATTTGGTGTTCTAGAAGCTTGTTGAATGTTTATAGGCATATCTTTCTTTAGGCTAAGGAAATTTTCTTCTTTGATTTTGTTGAAAATATTTTTGTTGAAAATATTGCCTTGAACTTGGGAATCTTATTCTTCTATTCCTATTATTTTTAGGTTTGGTATTTTCATATTGTCCCATATTTCTTGGATATTTTGTGTCATGAATTTTTAGATTTAACATTTTCTTTGACTGATGTATTGATTTCTTCTGTTGTATCTTCTATGTGTGAGTTTCTCTCTTCTACATGTTGTATTCTGTTGGTGACGCTTTCATCTGTAGTTCCTATTCTCTTCCCTAATTTTTCCATATCCAGGATTGCCTTATCTTATGTTTTCTTTATTGCTTCTGTTTCCATTTTCAGTTCTTGGACAGTTTTATTCATTTCCTTCATCTGTTTAATTGTGTTTTCCTGTTTTTCTTCAAGGGATGTATTCATTTCCTCTTCAAAGTTCTCTATCATCTTTATAAGATTCGATTTAAGGCCATCTTCTTATATTTTGGCTGTATTAGGATTTCAAGGGCTTGCTGTAGCAGAATGGCTGGGCTCTGGTGGTGCCATATTGCTGTGGCTCTTAGTGATTGTGTTGTTAAGCTGTCCTTTAGCTAGAGCAATTAAGACAAGTGGATCTGGAGTGGGGGCAGAGCATCATACATAAAAAAGTATGGCTGAACAGATATTTATATGCAGAGGCAAAGGATAAAAAAGGACCCCAAAAGGCAAAACCCTTCTTTGTCATTCGGGGAGAGGGTGCTGTCTTAAGAGGAAGAATTCTCAAGAAATGAGGAGGTAAATGGCATTATCATCAGGGTTTATGTTTGAATTGCTCTGGGTTCAAATCCAGTTAATCCAATGTTACTATTTTGGATTATCAAATGCTTGGACACTTTACTAGCTAGTGGTGATGTTTTGGGACTTTGTGGGACCTTTAAGAGTCAGGACCTAAGTGGAAGAATTAGGTCAATGGGGAGAGGGTTTTACAGATAGTATCTGCCTGTAGTCATGCTCAGACTGTTTTTCTGACCCTTAGAGAGGTGAGCAAGCAGCTTCAAGTTACTGCTGCCACAGTCTAAATCTGTCACAAACTCCACCATGCCTCCCCTATCATTGCATTGTGGGCAAAAATAAATAATTTTCCTCCATACATTGATTTGTAGGGTATCTCAGCAAGATTATAATAAATGCAGCCAGGCCCTTCAGTACAATGATGCTGTGAGAGGTTTCCCCTGGGGTGTATTTGTGCTCTTCCTAGCTGAGCATAACTCCTGGCATATGTGCAGGGGGCTGCCAGTCAGCATAGGAGAGGCTGCAGAGACACCAACCGAACTGGTGAATAGTGAGAGCTATATTTTAGGGAAGTTCTGCTGGCCACCTTGGTGCTTTGGAGGAGGACTGTAGGTCAATTCTGCATTTCTATAGAGGGCCCTTCACTAAGCCTGTCTGGAGCTATTGTGAGCTGACTCAACCCTCACCTCATGAGCCCCTGAGAGACTGAGTTTTCAAGGGCAAAAGGCAGATCTTTTGTTTCAAAGTTTATTTTTTTTCCCCAATAGATCAGACAAGATCACTGCCTGGGGTGTCTATGTAGTATGTTGTCAGCTATTAGACATCTTCCCATATTGCCTCCCTCCTACCCCATCTCTAATAGGCAACTTTGGACCTTTAATTCAGCTCAGGAACTTCATAGTGACATGTCCTTCAATAGCTTATCCAAACCCACGCTGAGGGATAATCAGAGGACATAGCTTAACTGGGGCAACAATGGAAGCATATTTGCTATAAAGCAAGGAACCCTTGGGCTCTGCTACTCTGTGGCCTTACTCCAGCAAAGGGGATACTTGCAAGTGAGGAAACATGCAGAGTAGAGGTCATGACCCACAGTCTTGTTGCCGGGGACCCTCTGCATATGCAAGAGCCATATGCATATTTCCCCTTGTACCACAAGACCACAGCATCATAGTGGGCTGTCTTACATGGCTAGGAACTGGGCTGGGCTATACAGTAATGAAGGTAGTGAGAAAAGGTGTTGTCTTTGCCTGTCCCTATGCAGGGTTCAGATTCACACATAATTAGCATAGCACATTTCCATTGGGTGATAAGAGTACAATGAATGTTAAGTCAAGACTCTGACTGTTGTCACTGTTATTTTCCTGGAGGGAAGGAACAGCTATGCACATTGGACTTCTGAATAAGTAGTATATATAGAAGGTATAAGATACTGATCCCTGCTTATTAATAGAAATATAAAGTTGAATATCTTTTTATTATTTGGTAATTTCATACATGTATATACTACATTTAAACTATATCTACACTCAACTCTTCCTGGACTCCTCCTATATACCCCCTCCCCACTTTATGTCCCCCCCTCTCTGTATATATATATATATATATATATATATATATATATATATATATACACACATACATATATATACACACACATACATATATATACACACACATACATATGTATGTACATATATACATATATATGTATATGTATGTATACACACACATACATATACATACGTACATATGTGTGTGTATACATATATATATATGTATATATATATATATATATATATTTTATAACCCACCATGTCCTGTTAGTGCTGTCAATATACACATGCGAGTAAGGCCATCCATTGGAACATGGGCAGAGGCAACCCTTTTGAAGAAAAGTCACACTCCTTTGGAGGCCATGAACTTCAAAGAGCTCCTCAGCTAGGGTTAGGACCTCAGGAATTTCCCCCAACCCCATATCCCACAGCTGTGATGAGTCCATGAATGCAATGAGTAGCCTGGACCTCTAGTGTTTACAACTTTTCTAATTCCTCTTTTGCTGAGGATGATTATGATATAGGTATCCTACTTAGGACTGAGCATTCCATAGCCATGTATTTTCTGTATCTGACCAGTTGTGAGTCTCTGTGTTAAGCACTGCCCACTGTAAAAAGAAGCTGCTCTGATGAGGACCATTATTGTAAAGATGCCTTGGTTAATCTTCTGTTGCTATGACAAAACATCACATCCAAGGCAACTTACAAAACAAAATATTTAATTGACCTTACAGTTTCAGATGGTTAGAATCTGTGACATCTGAGCAAAAGAATGGCAGATAGAACAGTGGAAAATGTACAAGCAAGCAGGAGGCAGACAAAGAAACACCCAGTGACATACCTCCAACAAAGCTGTAATTCTTCCCAAATAGGAACCAAATGGGTACCAAGAATTCAAGCATTTGCACCTATGGGGGCCATTCTCATTTAAGCTATCATAAAAGGTAAGCATTTACAGGGCAGTAGAACACTATCAACTTAAAAATATGTAGCATTAAGTTCTCCCCAAGGCCTATGACTTCTCCAATCAGGCCTGGCTCCTTGATTGGGTTTACAGTATCAGGAGTAAGCTTTCTGTACTGGCTGGGTTTGTGTGCCAACTTGACACAGGCTGGAGTTATCACAGAGAAGGGAGCTTCAGTTGGGGAAGTGCTTCAGTTGAGGCATTTTCTCAATTAGTGATCAAGGGGGTAGGGCCCCTTTTGGGTGGTGCCATCCCTGGGATGGAAGTCTTGGGTTCTATAAGAGAGCAGGCTGAGCAAGCCAGGGCAAGCAAGCCAGTAAGGAACCTCCTGCTTCCTGACCTGCTTGAGTTCCAGTCCTGACTTTCTTTGGTGATAAACAGCAATGTGGAAGTAAGCTGAATAAACCCTTTCCCCCCCAACTTGCTTCTTGGTCATGATGTTTGTGCAGGAATAGAAACCCTGACTAAGACACTTTCCCTTGTAGAACAGACCTTAAATCAATTCTGAAAGCTTTTGGTTTCCTCCTTCATATTTATGCCACTATTGTACCAATGAGCATACTTGCCAGTCTAGTTGTCTGATCCCTCTTATGTAGCTCATAGGGTTCATAGCTGGGTAAGCCTCTTGATGACTTTTCTTCCCAGCACATTAGCAACTCCCTGGTCTATAAAAGCTAGGCAGTAAGGAAGAAGCTTTTAGGTCCATGTCCTGGAATCAAAGTGCAACTCGTTCATCAGTATGATTTTACCATCAAGTTGGAAGGGCAAGCAAGAATAATGGTAATAGCCTATATTATATGAAGGATCTCCAGGACCACCTCTCATGCAAGGGTGCATCATATATTTGGCACGGGGGTTTATATTTGATAACCTTTGGATTCTGAGAGGATCAGTAACTCCTATATAAAGTTAAGTGCCTTTTTAAAAATTCTCTTTGAATGAAGTTTGTTTATTCAAGGAATCAAGTTATCTTGGTTTCAAGTTTTAATGTTGAGTTTACTAAGTTCATTCTCAAGTTTTAAAGATTACATATATTATTTAATTGTTTTTTATATTTCTGACAGTTATTGTTAACATATTCTTTCCACCTCATGTCCTGCTTTGGTGTGCGTGCATGTGTGTGTGTGTGTGTGTGTGTGTGTGTGTGTGTGTGTGTGTGTATATCTGAGTGTGTACGTGTGTATGTGAGTGTGTGTGTAGGTTTTGTGCAGATTGTAACAGCTGCCGTGTGTTCATGATTGCTATGACCATATCACATTTAGAACATAGGACATTACAATACTCTTTCCCATCTTCAGACTCTCACATAGCTGCCACAGTGTTCCTCAGGGCTGAGTCCTTGACAGTCCTTTATTTTTAATATTTTGACAGGTCGAGTCTTTGACCTGCTACTCTTAAAAGTCAAATTTTTACATGTAATGTACAAGTCTTACCCTTCCTTAATTCTTGTATGATAAAAATTAAAAATGTTTAATAAGAAGATCCTGATTAATATTTAGCTCTAGTTATAAATTTAGGAATTTTTTTCAACTGACTTTATAATTTGGATTATTCTATTTTGAGTGCTTTGATTAACAAACCAAATTTCTTTCTAGGTACTGAAGTCTTATAAATCTAATAGATTATGCTAAACTCATAAACACCAGGTGATTCTTATAATATTGTAAATGTTCAAGTGTGCTGTATATAAATTTAATAAAAATTCAGCTTAAAAGAAGATAAAATCAATCCTAAATTACTCATCTTAATTGTAATCAAAAAGTTGAACTGTTATCCCAATAAACCAATCTCTTTATAGATAATTTACTTTATAATAATAAATGAAAATTGCCTAATTACAATTTTGGTAAAATATACAAAAATTATATGTATGTAAACTAAAATACTAATTGTTACTAATTTGGGATGGTAGGTTAGGTTTCATTTTCACATTCAAATCTTGCTTTATTTTCTATGCATATGTCATTCCTTAGTTAAGAAATAACCTAAGTTTTAAAACTATTTTATGCATACCTGTTCAGACATCAAATCTGTTCTTGGGTTGATGGAGTGAGCCCAATATGCTTGGGTTCCTGACCTCTTCTTGGGCCATCTGGAGCCTAGATCTATATACTTACTATGGCAGATAGGTTGCCTCCTGGGGCAAAGACTTTATGAGTTAGTATGTAGACACTTGTTATGTCAGACTCTGAGGTTTTACATTTTTGTTATTATTTTTAACGCACAGGACTCATTTATGCTAGAACCAAACCTAACCATCTATGCCTTCCAGATTATCATTGTAAATTCAAGTTCAGATAGGGAAAAGGTTGATTAAGAGGTTGTTATCTTGAGGCTAGGTATGCAAGTTCACTATGGCTGTGCAGCAGATTGCTTGACTGGTTGCATTAATACTGTTATGCTATGAAAAAAAAACCTAATAAATGCAAGTTAAGGCCTCCCAGCTTGAGAGGACAAAGTTCATCAAGGTGGGGAAGGATGAGGTCAGAGTGACTCTACTGTGGCTATAGAAGTGTGAGGGGAGGTGGCTGGACACACCGCATCCGTAACTCAGGAAGCAGAGAGACCTGAATGCTGGTGCTCATCTCACTTTCTCATTTCATCTAGTCTGAGACCCCAGCCTGGGATGCTCTCCACATTCAGGTTAGGTCTCTTTCCACAGTTAAACCTTTCTGGAGACACCCTCCCAAGCACACCCAGGGGTACCAGAGTTACACTGCCATTTGATTCCAAAGCCGGTCAAGTTGACAGTGAAGGTTTACTATCTTGCTGGCTGGCTGGCTGAAAGGTGGATGAATAAATGCATGAGAAAATAATGGATTAGTGCCTGGCCCTGAGCTTACAAACAAAGAAGAAAATGGAAGAATACTCTGTGACTGATAGATTGATAGATACAGATCCAGCCTAGAAAGATGAAGGAATGACTGAATTAGATGACTACTTGAGACAGGATGTGTGTGAATAATTAATTGATTTGCTGAATAAGTGATGCAATAGAACAGAGGGTGCTAAAAGGACTCTCACTGTATGTCTGACTAAACTTTTGATTGAGAGACTAACTAAAAAAATTAGTGAAAGAGAAGAAGTGACCAAGTGAACAAAGAATTGGCTGACGCACTCTGTGTGTGTGAATTAACTGACTGATTGGATGATGACCATTTAAAGTAACAAAATGATTAAGTGCCTACAATAAACAAGAGCCTGACAGACTAAGTGGATGGTGGAGGCCCTGGCATGGCTTTTTCCCTTGGGGTTGTCATGTTGTATCCTCACAATATAACAACACAACTACTATGTCAACCCTAGAAAGCCCTTTCTTTAGCATATCACATATATTACTGTCATTGACACTGCTACCTGGGACCCATGACATTGCCTCCTATCTTGTCTTTATTTCCTTTTATTCTGTGGGTGGAGACTGATTTGGGGTTTGTGTCCATTTACCCTCTTTGTAATGGTTAGTGTCATGAACTTGACAGGATCTAGAATCACCAAGGAAGCAAGCCTCCAGAAGTGAGAAGTAGGAAGACCCAGTCTAAATGTGGGTGGCACCATTTCCTGGGCTGTGGTCCAAGACTGCATTAAAAAGAGGAAGCTAGTTGAACACCCACATTCATGCCCTCTGCTTTCTGACTGAGGACACAATTGCCTCAAACACCTACTGAATGCTTTCCTCATCATGATGGACTCTGCCTGGAGACCTGAACTTGTTCCTTAGCCCATGGGCATGGTAACCCAGACATATCTGTTCTCCGTCACTGGGCAAAAAGACGTGCTGGCATCTCTTGAGTAACTTCCAGGCATAACTGTTAGGGAATCACAGTATCTGTTTGCTCCCCCTTTATTTTTGGCTCATCTGGATTTGTCCTTATTTCTCAGCCCACCTAAAGGAGATTGATTCTTGAGACAATTTCTGTTGACATCAAGTCTTCCCTGGTGACCCATTGGGATCCAGCACCAGGAAGCAGCCTCCCACTCCCCTCCCTTGCCAGCTTGAAGTTGCCTGCAGGGACAAGAAGATTTTGCCACAGTAGACTCCATGTCTTATTAAAGGACTTGTTAATTGGGACACTGTACAACCCTTCATCCTTTTCACATCAGACAGCAGTTTCTGTTGTCTGTTTATATTTGCTCAGGGAGCATTTCACACGAGTGTTTATATTACAGGAAAGCTCAGAGGTTAGCCCTGCATTTCAGAGTGAAAATCTGCCAAAAATCCACCGCAAAGAAGCTGAAAATAGATGCAGTGTTGATTCATCAGCAGCCTCTCCGGGTGCTTTATTAGGGGCTGGCAGAGAACTAGAGCATCCCCTGAATGTGCCAGGCTGAAGGGAAGGTAGCATTGACACGGCAATGGAGACAGTAACCAGCAACTCTGAGAAATCAGCCTGCCTGGTTCAAATCTGATAAACAAGGAAGCCTAATTAGATATCAGCCATTCTGTCAGGGTCTGCAGAGTGGCCTAGCTTCCCAAAGGATCTTTGCACATGTGAACACGCACTCAGACACTGAAAGTTGGACGAATGGAAGCAAACTATGTCTTCCCCTCCTTGCATCTCAGGTAGTCTTTTTGCATCTCAGGCTCACTGTAGACACAAGCTGCTATATTGTATGTCCAGGTCTGTTTTATTGATTCTAGTGTCATAACTAGAATTTGATAAATATTTGTTGGTAAATTAATTAATAAACAAATAGTCAAATCAAATCTGTTCTCTAAGACCTATTTGAAAATCTCATAGCCTCAGCATCTCTCCTGCTTATAAAATGAGACGAAGGAAAGCTCAAGATCCTTGGGATGGAGCCCCTTTGTTGTCACTGTCCATGACTTTACTAGTTAATATGTGTTCATCTTCTTGTTATCACTATAATCGTCACCATCAGTGTTGACTGTGACAATTCATCATGCTACTCATCTTCAAAAAACTTCCACATGTAAATTACCTTCAGTAGACAGATGAAGAAACTGAGGCATGCAGAGGCTTAAAAATAAAACTCTCTACCATTGTATGAAATGTTTGTTGGACACTGTTTACACTTTAAAGTCACATAATCATAGGATGACCAAAGTGGGTCAGTTTGCCTAGGCATATCTTGGACGTGCAAAAAGTCCTTTATATCCAGAAACCTCTTAATTCTAGACAAACCAGGCCATTGCTCCATCTACTCAATACTTGGGACAAAATGAGAGACAGTCATTGATCATCTAGCACAGATAAGAAAGGTTGAGGCGTGACGGGAAAGGCGACTGCCTACCTCCAAGTACTAAATGACAGAACTGGACTCCTACCCCAGAGTTTAAGTACTATAGTGTTTTCTCTTGGGAATACATGGAGAAGTAACCCCTCTTCCATTGGATTGTCAGAAAACTAGATACTCTAGCTTTTAGAGAAGAATAATAGAGCTCAAGTTTTCTGTCTTTTTCCAGTCAAAAGTATTTCCTTCTTTTCTCTTTACATCCAGAATTCAAAGAATCATAGCAGGTCATCTCCACTTCCTGCCTCCTAGTCACATCTTTTCTGCCATTGGTGTGTTGGTTGGTCTGTCCATTGCTACTTCCATCTATTAACATTTGTTGCCCTAAAGCACACAGAAACAAATTAGACTGGAAAATATCACAGGGCATCTTCTACGTCTGACCTGTCATTTTTTCCTCTGCTTTGGCTCCCATGACCCTTATTCTGTGTCCCTGGTGTTCCTCTCAGGGTTTGTTTTTGCAGTTTTCTTTTTAAATACTGCTGTTTTTCAGAGCTCTTTTTGACTTTTTTGCTGTTCCATGTAGTTCCAAGTTACTGCCATCATTTCTCAAACTTCACTGCCTTTCCATATTCTTCAAGCTCTTCCCCTTTCTCTTAAGTTCAAGCATGAACATTTATGTTGCATTAACAAACAGATCCCCACATCACATTGAATTATATATCAAATACATTCTATTCTGTTATATATCAAATACTATCTATTTGATATACTCATATATCAAATAGGATATATTTGTTAGATATTATGCATATCCAACAAATCATTTGGAGGAGCTCAGATAGTCACTTTGAGACCCAGAGTCACAGATGCCCTACTGGCTATGAACACATGAATCCTATAGTCTCTTTTTGGCATGGAAATAGTTGAGTAGGTCATGAAGGGATGTCATGACTTTTAAACCATCTCTGACCTAATTTAGCAAAATTAATTCATCAAAAAATAAGTCATGTAATCTGGTTTACTGTAAAGGTAATAGTAAATATGAGAATATTTAAGACATTTAGTGAGAAACAGACATCTCTACCATTTCAAATTACTCCTGACAGCTTCACACAGTATACACCAAGGAATCTCAAATGAAGTGTGTTTCTCAAGGGAGTGAACATCGTGACATGCAAAGGTTCCTACCTTGGAATTCCTGACCTTGGTGCTGCATGCCTATGCAGACAACATACCTGTCATGTACCACTTCTCCTCTACTTTTGGCAACCTATGAGAACTGATTTCATATCCTAGGATTTTCTTTACCCTGGCCTGTTTTGTTGTCCTCAGCTCCCACTCTCTAGACCAAACACACCAGATCCTTTGTCCATTCCTTTTTTTGGTGGTTTTCAGTCTTTGGCATCTTGTATAAAAGAAAACTTCCATTGCTTTAGTGACTATTGGAATCATAGGCACAAAGCCATTAGTCAGATACATCTAGGCCATTTTCTGGATGCTTCTATATCCCAAGAAAGAAACTGTGCTTCAATTGCTGCTCTAATCTTGCCTAGGCACTCTCCTTGTCACTAAGTCCATTGATATAAAATATCTTTATATAAAATTTAGTTCACCAGTTAGGATCTCAATGTAGTACAAAAAACAGATTGGCTCTCCATAAATCACCTAATCATCTCTTTCAGGTTTTAAATTTCAACAGGCATTACCCTGGCTCAATAGCCAGACAGATCACATCAGTCCTGAACATAGGGATGGGTGTGAGAAATCTGAGTTTCTCACTGTAGGCAGCTTTGAATTAGCTATTTATATGGCTGACACTCTAGTATGGAGAAACGGAACCTCTAATTCCCTTCCCTTTCATCAGACTGCATAGTGCTGTGCTTGGAAATTGAGAATTTAATTTACTCTTCTTATTTTTACACATTAGGCTAGTTTGGTTTCCAGCAAAGTCTGTCTACTTTGTATGCCTCAGGACTATGTAGTTAACTCTTAACAGGTCACTTGTTTGTGGTGGTGTTCCTTCTCTCTCTTCCTCTCTCCTCCCCGCTAACCCTCTTCTTGCTTTCTTTTTTCTCTTCCTTCCTTCCTTCTTTCTTTCCTTCCTTCTTTCCTTCCTCCTTCCTTCCTTCCTTCCTTCCTTCCTTCCTTCCTTCCTTCCTTCCTTCCTTCCTTTCTTCCTTCCTTTTGTTCTGGTGTATATGTGCATGTACCATTTCACTCATTTTCTTGAGATAAGGATTTTTACTGATCTCTATTTGCCAAGTAGCTAGACTGTCAGGCAAGTGAGTATCTCCCCAGTACTGGAATTTATAAAGGTACACACACACTTCTTGCATTTTTGTGGTTTCTGGTAATTAAGCTCAGAGCCTTGTGTTACAGAGCAAGGCTTTTTTTTCATACTGATATACCTCTGTAACCTAGCTTGGCAATTCCCCTCTTTTCCTGATGCCATGAAGTCATTGACTGGATCTTATTCATTTCCATCTCCCCAACATCTAAGCAACCATTAGCACTTAGTAGGTGTCAAGTGTACACAATCCAGAAAGATGATATTGGAAGTGCTCTGTCCACTCCTACTTCAGCATCGACACTCACATATATAACAGCTTTCCAAATTCAAGCATTTTCTTTCATTGCTTCAATAACCACAAGATGTTTTCACACTGAGAGCTCACTGTGCACCCCGCCCGCCCCCCATGGCTTCATAAAATCCTGGTGTCTCAGCAAGGTCTCAAAATCATGAAAGGTCAGAGCCCTCCAATCTGTGCTGATTTGGGTCACTGTTTCCTTGAGACTTCCTTTGCTTCTCCTTTGATTAAAGCCGCATTTGCCTTGCCTCTCGCTTTTTAGCAATTACACTAATTAAGCTAATTTTTCTTTGTTCTCTCTATACAATTTGCATAAATGGCAAATTTATATATAGTGTCCCTAATTCTCCTGTAACTGCTCTGTAATTAACAGGATGCTCAGGCTAAATATAAATAAGTGCAGAAGGAAAAACAGCTTTCTGCTAAAATACAGATAGAAGCTGGTAGAAAATGAAGACAGAGAAGAAAACAATTCTGAGCCTGTTCTAAACTCATTCTGCTTGATTGGGTCACAGTTGGAGGATGCCAGCTAAAGGTCAGCTCCTGCATGAGTGTCTCTGAGAGCCCTGTCCCCAGGAGCAACAAAGAAGACAGAACGGGGGCCATCACGTTAAAATAATAACAACATTGTGCAATTTCTCCAGGTTGGGGGGTAGTGTGGTATGGGCAAAGGACGATATAACATCCAAGAAATTGGGACACGAATTCTAATTCTGACCAGTCAGCCAAGGCACGTTGAGTCAGTGGGCAGCAAAACTAAATCCCAGAGATCTGGATACTTTATGGTGACACTGTAGAACATCCTGTAGTCCTGACATCTCATGATGTCCCAGTGATAAAATACACTAATGATAGAAACATGTTCAAAGATAGTACTAGATCAAGACTGAGACTTCCTTTTACAAATAGAAATGATTATAAATTGGCAGGTAGCTCATAGAGGCATCCTTTGAGCAGTGATAATAAGCAATCCATGAGTCCTTAATTCCAGCTGTAGGTCTGGGACCCTGAAGAAATTCCCTATAGTATCTGAACCCAAGGCCCATTTTTCGTAGAGTGAGATTAAAGAAATGGCACTGGATAGTGTAGTGCCTGGCATGCACAAGCCCTTATGCAATATAGATGATTTGCTTATGAAGTCATGAAACCCAGTCTTTCCTGGGGTTAGGTGAATGAATGAAGCTGAATTTCCAGCCAATATGTGTGAGCCTTAAACCCCCAAACTTGGGTTATTCAAGAAATGTTATCTGGAGAGAAAAATTCTTGAAATTTCTGAAAATTCCTGAAACTTCCGGAGCTGTAGTCAGGGTCAGTGCAGTCATAACAACACTGTCTCATTATGTCACTTTCAGAAAAGTCAGCTCTGCACTGCACACTTCTCCAAGTCTGGAGAACAGGGACGTGAAAGATACTTTGCTCTTTGTGGGAGGTGTGAGTAAATAGACATTGTAGATGTCTGTGCTCCAATGTCTCCAGAGAATGTGATATTTAAACCTCTCATAGGCAGTCCATTTTAATGTTGAAGACCCCTTAGGAGTTTGGTCTTACAATCTTTTTATCTATGTCTTTTAAAATTGGTGTTTTTGTACACACTTTGTATTATATATCATATACTAAAATATACATATAATGTATAAATAAATAATATACATACCCAGGCATGCCCAATCATAAGACTTTTATTTATAGCAGAAAGGGAAGCTTGTTACAGGAAACTGTTGTTGTCATCCCCAGTGGCAGCTGACTGCTACTTAAATACAACACAGGGGAAGAGCACAGTTTGTCAGAATTTCAGAGCCTTGGATAAGACACATACACTCTCTGTATCTCATATTTGTTACTCGTGGGCAGAAATAAAAAAAAATATTTCCTTAGTAATTTGGCTAAGAAAAGAAGGCAGGGTAATATATAAAATCATTTTTTTGTGGTAAGTAAGCAGATATTATTTTTCTCACTTGGGGTAAAAAACCTGAGTAGTTAGGACATCAATTTGAGTAGCTATTTGCATGCATGTACTAACGTTAATGGTAAGACGCCTGCAAAATAAAACCATTTTATATTTAGTTCAAAGGTGAAGTATCATGTAGATAACTACAGCCAAACAATGGATGGAACTTGGGGACGCTTATGGAAGAATAAGAGAACAGATTTCCTGTGCAGAAGAGGATAGGAACTCCACAGGAAGCCCAAGAGTCAACTAACCTCAGCCCTTGGGGCCCTCAGATCCTGAACCACCAACCAAAGAGCATACATAGGTTGAACCTAGGCCTCCCCACACATATGTAGCAGACGTGAGGCTTAGTCTTCATGAGGGACCTGAACAACTGGAATGGGGGTAATCCCAAAAGCTGTTGCCTACATGTGAGGTATGTTCTTCTAGCTGGGCTGTCTTGTCTGGCCTCAGTGGGAGAGGAAGTGCTTAGCATTTCAGAGACCTGAAGTGCTGAGGGTGGGGAGATACCAAAGGGGGGCACCTGATCAAAGGAGAAGAGGAGGGGGTAGGGAAGGATTGTGTAAAGGAGTGACCTGAAGGGGAGCAGTGAGTGGAATGTAAAGTAAATAAGTACAAATGAAAATTATGTTAAAAAAAAAATCCAAAAAAATAGTGAGGTACCTACACCTCATGTGACTCTTCTGCTAAGTAGCAAACAGCCTTGGCGGCCCAGCCTAGACACATGTTTCTGTTATACATCACATGCTGACAGATGTGGTTTGGCAATGGCTGCTTTGGTTCCATTCACTCTGCTCCGTGTGTTGTCTCATTTCAGGCATTGCAGCTCCTGTGCATGTCACCTTTAAGGCTGAGGAAACATGGCACTAAAAGCTCCTCTCAGACATGGCTCAGGCCATGCTACTCAGGCTGCCTTGAGTGAGGGCCCACATGAGTGGAGCAGGACACACAGTAGGAGGTGACTTTGACACTCACCACTGTGTTATCTTCCACCTGAGCTCTCTGGAAACATTGTGTGTCTCTCTTTCTCTGCTAATACTGTCTTTAACTTTTTTTTTTAATTGGATAAAGTTTGATTTTTTTTTTTTTTAAAGTGGATAAAAGTTGGAGGATTTTTTTTTTTTTTTAGTGAAATCCAAACAGTATTTTACAGAGGCCTTGTGGCTGGGCACTCTGATAAGTAAGCTACACAGTGAACAATGTCCCTTCCTCCTAAGCTTTTACACTACACCATAAACTCTTTTGGTATTTTTTATTTCTTCGTCTTTTTAAAAAATATGACTGTTAGTTAGAATGCACTAGGAAATACTAACTTACAGAACTTTAAAATTTAAAAGAACCACTCTCTAAAATTTAAAAAAAAAGAGAGACAACATGAAGTTGGTTGGTAGAGAGGTGTGGGTGAGTATGGAAGGAGAAAGGAGTGAATGTGATCAGGATACATTTTATAAAAAATATTCTTGAAAGAATTAATAAAGTAATTGAAAGAGAAGAGCTTGTAGGCTTACTGATCTCTTGTTAAGTTGATGCCAGAGCCAACTAGATGGAACCAGCACTGTAAACAGACTTGAACAATTAGAGAAAGACATTCTGAGCATACTGTGGGATGCTGGGAGAAATGATGCCAATTCTCCACTCTAGACTATGTATGGCTCCACAGTTGGCTGTCAATGAAAAGTAGCTATAAGATACCTTTTATTAGATGAAGGAATATGAAGAAAGAACCCTAAAATTTAGTCACAAGGCTTCTCTAGTGTGATGTACCCAAGAATTAAGATCTAAAGCTGACAGAGAAACTCCTTGTAAATATCTCCTCCTCTGCTGGGTAAACCAGAGATAATGGGAGAGATGAACCATGCCAGATCAGGTGATTAAGACAAGGCTCCAGTCCTGGGATGAAGAATAGGACAAGGGCTATACATGATAATGGATTTTTATTGTGGAGTTGATTGGATAATAACTCCTCTAGGGCATTAGTGAAGCAAGGCTTTGAACTGCTTAGGTGGGGGTGTTTACAAAGAGGATTAACTGAGAGAATAAGACCTGCCCTGAAAGTGGGTAGTTTCACCCTTTGGGCTGGGGAAAGGTGACTAGTGTCAGTAATCTTTTTCCTGCTCTCTGATCTGTATAGGCAGAGGAAGCTCCCAGTAGGGACTAGCCACCCCTGACAGTATGTATTCCTAACCACAAGGAACTGTATCCCCACAAATCATGAGAGAAACAGTGTCTTTTCTTCTATAATTCATTTCTTGTCATAGCCATATAAAAAGTGACCAATACAGATGGGTGTTTCAGGGAAATAAAGACCTTACTTATAAATACACCTGCTTATAGGGAAACACAGGGATGGTGCAGTAGCCTAGAGCTGGGGAAAGATCGGAGGTATCACATTTCTTAAATCAGAAGATCTGAGGGAGAAAATTGCAACTCCCAGAGGAAGAGCAGCGTGGAAAAGACAGTGCAGGTAAAATGACTGTTTGATGCAGGGACACGTGGCAGTGCCACCACAGAGAATGAACCAGGGACATCAATTTACCCAGTATCGCTCTTTCAAACATCTTCTTTCTGTTGTCCTCTGCATGCTCTTGGTGGTTGAGCCAGGGAAAATCAGCCAGGAAAACCATGAGCAGCCCTTAATACGACCCACAGAGGTGAACATGCCAGGAGGATAACTAAGTGAGAAGTATGGTGTAGACAAACCCAAGAGTGTATATCAAGGATACACACTGTTTCTGCATCTCACTTGCAGAGATTTGCATGGTTCTAGATATTGGTACACATTCTTGGTGCCTTCTCCCAGGTCACCTCTCACATCTCCTGTTCCTCAGATACATTTCCTGGGATCACCTGTCCAATCAACAACCTTCATGCCAGACATAGTGTTAAGACCTCTTCAGGTGAAATCAAGACAGAGGCACATAGAAAATAACCCAGAAGGACAAACAGAAGCTATATAGCTCGATGCATAAGGGGAAGTGTGTTGAAGCCTAGGGGCAAATAACTTGGTATAGAAATACTGTCAAGAAAACAAGCTGGAGGAACTGTGGCAACAGAGAAGACGGGTCACCCAGCCTGGGATGTCTGGTGTGGTGATAGAAGGCTTTCCCCCCCACCCCCCACCCCCAGGAGAAAATTTCTAAGTCCTGACTTCTTTCAGAAAGAAGCAGTCTTTCTCCAAACTGAAAATTCACAGAGCCTGAAGGTGAGAATTCTGTCCCCTCTTCCTCTCTGTGGGAGGGAAGCTGATTGGAAGCTGGCTCACCATTGCTCACTCCTCCTGCTGTTTTGAAAGGTTCCGATATGAGGGAAAATATCCTCTCTGGGGAGCCCTTGCCCTTTCATGATTTGCCAAACACCTCCTCAGCAAGGTACCCAAAGCCCTCTGCAGCTGATTGAGATTCAAAGAGAAAGCAGATCTAAATGAAGGGTCTGAGTGAAAAGACTGTGTTTATTGTTGCTCTCTGGCATCCCTGGCAATCTTCACCAGAGGAATTTCCACACCACGCTGACTGCCTGCCAGGCAGGCTGAGGAAAGGCTTCTTGCAGGAGCAGCAGGCACATCTGTTTAAAGGAGAAAATGTTCATGATGGTGAGTTGAAGTTGTTTGATGCACTTCAGGGAAACTGCCTTAAATAGTCTTTGATGCATACCTCTTAATAACCTTCCTTCAACCTGAGTATGGCCCATATGATTTTTAAGATAATAGAAATCAGAAAATGGAGGCTGGTACTACAGCCCAGGTCCCTCATTTATATGGGAAAGTGTGGTCAGAACAGAAAAATGGCTACCCTACGGTCATGGGGCACATGAGTTACAGACGAACCTAGTACCCATGTCTACCTCAGTGGGAAAGTAGCAGGATGGTAGCTTGATCCTCAAGTGTGGCTACTATCCAGTCTTGCAAAAATCAAATTCTGCATGCATTGCTGAGCGCTAGTCATGGTGTCTGACCCTATGTTACACCTTGGATAGTAAAAAGTGTAAAAACAGTGATGGGCAATAAAACCTGAATTGATTTGACTCTCAACATACCACGGTATGCTAAGAGACATGGATTTTCAAGTCAGCCAATGTATCTATCCTAGAAGCCAAGATACTCATGGACATGCCAGCACACATAAAACAGGGAGCACACTGAATCCTTACATCCTCCATCTCCACACTGGGCTGACGAGTGTTCAATAGAATTTCATGCTCACCCAGAATCCCAGATTGTGATCTTATCTAGAACTGGGGTCTTGGTGAATATAATTGCTTAAAATTACATGCTATTGAGTTAGGATTGGTTTTAAAATCAGTGACAAATGTCATTATGGGAAAGACGACTGACAAGAGACTGTTACATGAAGACAGAGGTAGGGGGTTAGAATGGCAGAGCTACAAGGAATAAACAGCGAGAGTTGCATGCATTGCTTAGAAATCAAAGGACAGGCATATGATAACAGTCCCTGTGGGCTTTAGAGGAGCAACAGTTCTGCTGACACCTCAATTTCTCACTCCCAGCCTCCTCAATGGTATCATAATATACTTCTGTTCTTTTAAGCCATGTAGTTCATGCACCTTGTTACATTAGTTGTAGAATGTTAAAAGTCTTCAAGCTAAAGGCTTAGTTTCTTCCTACAGGGTATAGGGAGCTGTTGAAGGGCAGATTGTCTTTAAGGCTGACTCATATTTCTATATCAGTCACCTGCACTGTTCTCATCATTTAAGGTGACCTCAGAACACCTGTGTCATGAAACTTCTGTACAAAGCTTTCAACTTCCTACTCCTGCAGAAGACAGGTCAGGAAAATTATCAAGGGGGACTTCCTGGCAAGGTGGCTCATGAGACAGTCCTTAGAGGATGACGAGGAGGAATTATCTTATAGAAAATGACAGAGGGAGAGTCCACGTAAGAGGAACAAGTAGGACAAATGCTTGGAACTGAAAATAAGAGGCATATGTTTGTGTCTGTGATACTGTATTTGCATATGTGTGGAGGTGTTTTAAACATGTGTACATGTGTATTATCAACAAGTAATATCTGAAGGCCTGAGGACTGAGGATAAGAAAGCTCACAGTTTGAGGTATACAGTAAGCATATCATAGTGAGGAAGTAATGATAGCAGGACCTTGAGGTATTGCATCACATCGCATGCATAGTCGGGACACAGCAAGAAATGAATGCTGGTATGCGTAGATTTTCTCCAATATAGCAGTCAAGCATCCCAGCAAGGGTCAAGGTAGGCCTTCTCACTTCAACTTACTTAATCTAGACACCCCTCCAGACATTCCAGAGGCTAAGTTAATCTAGAGCATTCCTCACAAGCATACCCAGAGCTCTCTCCCAGGTGATTCTAGATCCATCTAAGCTGACATTTAATACTAACCATCCTTATATCTTTCCTAGGTGACAGATGTTATATTAGTTAGGGGCTGTCACTGTGGCCGAAGACTTGGGAAAGGCAACTGACAAAAAGGAAGATTTATTTCAGGCCTGGCTTCAGAAGACTCAGTCTAATGTCAGATGGAGACATTGCTTTGGGACAAAGATGAGGCAGAATATAATAACAAAAGTATGTGATGGTGAGGAGTGCTTACCTCACAGCAAGCAGGAATCACAGAGAGATAAGTAGAAAGGGCTCAGGGCCAAGATAGACTTCTCAAAAGCATGCATCAGGAACCTACTTCCTCTACCTGGACTCTCCCTTCCACAGTTCCACCAACCCTAAATAATCTATTCGAAGTTTGAATCTATTAGTGGATTAAACCATATATTATGCCAGAGTCCTTATGATCCAATGGAAATACCCTCAGAGACACACCTGGAGGTGGGTTTTACTAATCTTCTATGTGTCTCTCAATCCATCAAGGTAACATTATTATCTATCATAGTCCATGTAACAGCTCATATAATAGTCAGCTGATTAACCTCAAAACACTCCAATGATAGCTCAGATGCAAAGGAAAGAGACCATATAAGTGGATTTAGAGACTTTATACATTAGAAGTGTTGGCCTAAATAAGTACTGATGTATTATAACATCTCCATAGGTTCCATAGGTGTAACTTCTCATGCCCACTAGTAAAGGGATCAGCTACAGAGCAAGAGAACACAGAAGCCCAAGGTTCCTGTTTCCTACCTGAGCTTTTTCTTGGTTCTAGAAATGATTATATATACATACATACAAACTGGAGTCAATGGGAATATATTATATTACTTATATTATAATATATAAAATGAATATATATATTATATATATATTCATTCAATTTGTTCATACATATGTGTGTATTTGGGGCTTACCCCTCGAGATTGCATAACCTGTCAGCAAGCTTTTTCTTGGAGAAAATGGACTCTCTTAGTCTATAGACATTGGCTCCCTATAGCTCATTATGTAGGAGTAGAGCCTTGTGATAGTTCCCTTACTCATGTTGGTATATACACTGATGTCATTATGCAGTTCTTATGAAAGTATTCATATTGTTGAGATCCACTGGTACATCATGCTTTTGTCTAAAAGACCATTTTGCAGCAGGTAAGAGTGTCCTCTGTGTCTTCCAGTCATTCTTCTAAAGCCTTAGGTATAGGATTCATGTTGTAGATGTACCAACTGGAGATAGGCACTTCACAATCATTATTTTCTGCAAAGTGATCCATTACTGATCTCTGTAATAGCTTCTGTCTTTTGAAAAAATGACTAGTGATGAGAGTCACTGTATCTCTGAATATAAGGTTAAGCATTTAGAACATGGGTAGAAATAATATTGGTTTAGGAAAATGGCAGTAGTACATTTTCCTCTAGGACTTATTGTATCTCCAGTCATGGATACTTGGCTAGGTTTACAGTACCAAGCATGAATTCCTTTCTTAATTACTATGTTCAATGTGTTTGTTGAACTAAAATATTATGCACAAGTTGACTTTAATTGCTATAGATTTGATAATCTTAACACAGAATTTATAATAATAGTCTCACTCTACTGGTCATGTAGATGTAAACAAATATAATGATTCTATTGAATCTTTTTACAGTCAGTGCCTTTGAGTACTGTTACTTGTGTGTGTGTGTATGTGTGTGTGTATCAGAGAACAACTTGTAGAAATTCATTCTCTCCTTCTATCAAGTGGACCACAGGGGTTGAATTCAATCCTTTATTTTATCTTCAACTCCCAATAGTCTTTATTATTTTTTGAGCATTCATTCACTATATTTTGAACATATTCACACCCTCATCTTCCTTTCTTATCATCCCCAGCACCATTCCATTCTTTTCCACCAACTTGGAGAT
Organism: Montemys delectorum; assembly: GCA_019843815.1. Taxonomy (NCBI): domain Eukaryota; kingdom Metazoa; phylum Chordata; class Mammalia; order Rodentia; family Muridae; genus Montemys; species Montemys delectorum. Next base: position 38,972 of record JADRCD010199888.1, read on the forward strand.
GACGACTTCTTTCCCCCACTGAGTTTGTGTTGTCAGTTCATATTGGGCTTAGGGCCCATTCTGGTATGTGGTCAGCCTATGGGGCAGGTGGTTACGTCATTAAAGAAAATAGACTCTACATCTCCTAGAAGCTGTCAAATACCAATACCTCCACATCTACCTACCTTGTAGGAGTTTTGTCTGGCTGGAGCTTCTGCATGCAGGTCTGGTGCATGATGTCATAATTACTATGAATTCATATGTACATCTTCCCTATTGTGTCTGGAAAACACCTTTAAAAAAATTTTCCACCACATCTAGCTCTTACATTCTTTTTTTTAAAAATAAATAAATCTTTCTTATTTTTTAATTAGATATTTTCTTTATTTATATATCATATGATTTATCCTTTCCCAGTTTCCCCTCCAACAAACAAACAAACAAAAACAAGAACAAAGCCTGTTGCCTCCCCCCTCCCCATTCTTGCCACCCCACCCTCTCCCACTTATTGGCCCTGGCATTCCCCTACACTGGGGCACAAAACCTTCACAGGGCCAAGGGCCTCTCCTCCCATTGATGATTGAATTTGCAATCCTCTGCTATACACATGCTGCCAGAACAATCAGTCCCACCATGTATAGTCCTTGGTTGGTGGTTGAGTCCCTGGGAGCTCTGAGGGTACTAGTTAGTTCATATTGTTCTTCATCCTAAGGGGCTGTAAACCAGATGTCCCTCAACAGAGGAATGGATACAGAAAGTGTGGTACATCTATACAATGGAGTACTACTCAGCTATTAAAAACAACGAATTTGTGAAATTCTTAGGGAAGGACAAGCCAGCCTAATATAGCTATCTCCGGAGAGGCTCTGACCTGACTAATACAGATGTAGAGGCTCATAGCCATCCATTGAACTGAGTACAGGTCCCCATTGAAGGAGTTAGAGAAAGGAATAATGGAGCTCTTACACTCTTTTTGCCTCTTTGTTCTGCATATGGTTGAGTCTTGGGGTGAGGGCTATGACATGAATGTCCAGTTTCAGGATAAACACTCATTCCATAGTCTTTTGTTCTCTACACATTGTTGAGAGTCTCAATTGCTATCTTCTGTAAGGAGAAGTTTCTCTGATGGGATTTAGAGATGCTCTGATCTATGTGTACAGCAATAGTCATTAGGAGTCCTATATCTATTCAACAGCATAATAGCATTAGGTTCTCCCCTAGGGCCTAAGGCCTCTCTAGCTAAAGGTTCTGAATCCCTTTAATAGTACCAGGTATTTCTACTTACTGAAGTCAGTTTCGAAATCTGGAATTGTCTTTATTATTTCCTCTAGCTGTATGCTTGCTTTTCTTAGACTTCCTCAGTAAACTGTGTGGAGTCTTTTACAATGTTTATAATCGTTCTTTTAAGTTCTGTGTCCTGGAATTAATCTGTATAACATTTTTGTATAACTAGTGGCCTTTTGGGGAGCAGGGAGAGAGGTCAATTGTATTTACATTTCATATTGTTTGTGACTCTATAATGGGACCTGGGCATATAGGTTTCTTTAGTGTCTTAGTCAGGGTTTCTATTCCTGCACAAACATCATAACCAAGAAGCAAGTTGGGGAGGAAAGGGTTTATTCAGCTTACTTCCACATTGCTGTTCATCACCAGAGGAAGTCAGGACTGGAACTCAAGTAGTCAGGAAGCAGGAGCTGATGCAGAGGCCATGGAGGGATGTTTCTTACTGGCTTGCT
>JADRCD010199889.1:0-37382 GCA_019843815.1 Montemys delectorum
TGAAGGAGCTAGAGAAAGGACTCAAAGAGCTGAAGGGTTTGCAGTCTCTTAGGATAAACAACAATATGAACTAACTAGTACCCTCAGAGCTCCCAGGAGTACACATGGTGGGACTAATGGCTGCAGCAGCATATGTATAGTAGAGGATGGCCAAGTAGGTCATCAATGGGAGGAGAGGCCCTTAGGCCCTGTGAAGGTTCTTTGCCCCAGTGTAGGGGAATGCCAGGGCCAATAAGCAGAAGAGGTTAGGGTGGCAAGCAGGGAGGGGAGAAGGAACAGGGGTTTGATTTTGTTTTATTTTATTTTTTTTTATTTTTATTTTTTTCAGAGGGAAAACTGGGAAAGAAGATATTGTATGACATGTAAATAAAGAAAATATCTAATAAAAAAGGAAAAAATAAATAAATGTCTTTTATCTACAGTAGTTTTTATTTCTCCCAGAGGTGAGTTGAAGGACTTGTGTAGACTTCCTTAGATTCAGATGGTTTCTTACTATTGTAGGTTGCTAGGAGGTTCCTTGAGTTGTCAGGATAAAACATGAGATGATGGGCTTTAGCTTCCCAAACATGTCACTTAGAATTTACTTGCTGTAGTTCCTCCTCAACTGATGTCATTTCCTCTAGGATACCCACTCTAAAGAGCCCTCTCATTCTTTGTTCCTATATCGAGTTCTCCACTACAGCTATCCGGCTATGGCTCAGAAGTAGGAAGAGCTTTCCTGAGAATATCTTCCTGAGTGTGGCACCATCCACTGTGGGTTTTCTATGTCCTTCCCACAGCACTGTAAATAATTGTTTTGCAAACATCTTTTAAGAATAAGATGTTGCCAGGAGGTAGTGGCACATAATTTTAATCTCAGCACTCCAAAGTCAAATGGAGGTGGCTCTGTGAGTATGGATCCAACCTGGTGTACAAAGCACATTCCAGGACAACCAGAATTACGTGGAGAAACTCTGTCTTGAAAGGGAAAACAAAAAGGACACTATATCACACTTACCATCTATGTTCTGCCAGAAACTTTTCTTGATTTACCTTGTTTTTCTTGATTATAAATGTGCTATCTACTCCTAGCTCCAATTCTTTCCAGTAAATGTATGTTATTATTATTGTATGTTTCATTTTTGTTTTAAGATATGCCTTGGTGAATCCCAGTAGGCATATTGTTAATCATTTCCCTCTGTTTCCATTTTGGTAACAAAATTGTTATGCATCAGAAAAAATAGATTGAACTCCAAGTAGCACCATTTGAATTTTTTTTAAAAGTATGTGAATTAGGTGGTCACCAAATGAGCAATTCACAGTTGACATGTTTGGGAAGCTAAAGCCCATCATCTCATGTTTTATCCTGACAACTCCAACAGTCAGGAGACAAGTTCTCAGGCTTCTTTTTGGTGGTATCTGTAGTATATTAATTGTCTTTTAATTATATGAAAAGCATAGAACATGAAATTAAAATGAAATATAATATCTCTTTAGGAAATGACAAAGCCAGTTCCTGAAATAGCCTGTGAATATTATGTGCCTCTTCAAAGAAGTGAAACCATGATTCATATTGTATGTTTTGAATAAGTGAATTCCTGATGGGTTTACACAAAACAATACATGTAAAATTAATTGGCGCATAGAGAGATAACATCCTGAAACTATTTATAATGCACTCAGAGGGAGCATTACCTGTGTCTCTCATTTTTTTTTACTTGACAATACCCAACTAATACAGAAGTAGAGGCTCACATCCATCCATTGGATTGAGTACAGGGTCCCCAATGAAGGAGCTAGAGAAAGGACCCAAGGAGCTGAAGGGTTTGTACCCCCTTAGCACGAACAACAATATGAATTAACTAGTACCCTCAGAGCTCCCAGGGACTAAACCACCAACCAAAGAGTACACATGGGGGTACTCATGGCTCTAGCAGCATGTGTATAGCAGAGGATGGCCAAGTTGGTCATCAATGGGAGGAGAGGCCCTTGGCCCTGTGAAGGTTCTATGCCCCAGTGTAGAGGAATGTCAGGGCCAGGAAGTGGGAGAGGGTGGAGTGGTGAGCAGGGGAAGAGGGGAGGGAACAGGGGATTGTTTTAGTTTTTTTTTCTTATTTTATTTTATTTTTCTTTTTTCTTTTGGAGGGAAACCTGGGAAAGGAGATATTGTAAATAAAGAAAACATCTAATAAAAAAAAAAATCTTGGCCACAGTGGAACAGGATGTACCTAATCCTTTAGAGACTTAATTCCTCAGGGTGGGGAAATATGGGGTGGGGGCATAACCTCTCAGAGATGAGAGGAAGGGAGAGGAGAAGGGGGAAGAAATCTATGTATGGGGACTGGGAGAGGGGGCAACAGTTGGGATTCAAATAAATAAAGTAATAAATGTTTTAAAAAGGTGTTTTAAAGGGATGTTTTTAGAAAGATAGACATTTTTAAAATACTCTGAAATCAAAACAAATGAAATTTTTCCTAGTTAAGAAAATACTAATAATTGAGTCAATAACAAATGAATAAAATGTGAATGATCCCTGTGCAATTTTTGGTATCAAAGCTGTAGGTCTTGCCCAGCATTGTCATATTAGTGGGAAAGGGTTAGTTAGCTATACATTATCTTTTTATTGTTCTATGAAAGGTTCAAGTATTTTTAGTCTATGTTTTGATCATACTCATCACTCTCCCAACTTTTCACAAAGCCATCCTCCCTTTCCTACCCACTCAGTTTAATACTTCAGTTTTTCACCCTATAAGAACAATTGATAATATTCAAATATTTGTGAATTTCCTCCAGAATATGGTCAACAAATCAGCAGCTTCACTCTCAGGAAAAATTGTCTCTGCTTTACCCATCAACTAACAGTTGGCACTCACTTATACATTATCTAGCCACATTCCTTAAGCAGGGAAAACTGAAGAATGAATAAAAAATAATTATAAATAAGAGAAACACTCAAATATCTGAAAGGAACACTTAATTCTTAGCAAATAACCATTCAATAATAATTACATATGAAATTAAAATATAATAAAGGTATAATGGCTATCCAGTGATAATTATAACCAGTATTTATTAAGCACTTTGTATACCCCTTTATCCAAAGCTCTTGTTAGTAATTTTAAATGAAAACATAAATGATTATTTTTTTTCGAGCATGGCTAATTTCTATGTATGACGAAAGAAAGCTCAAGAACACAGGAGTAGTAAAAAGCAGAGAGCAATTGCTGCCTATGCACAGTGCCTCAGAAGAGTTAAACACAGGAAGAACCCTCATGGCTTAGATCCATGGAGCCCTAAGGGGCTCTAGCTGTAGAGCTTTCATGAACAGAAAAATTTCCAGTCCTTCTCTGTGTCTCCTCTGGTCTGCCGAAGACTGGCCGTGTACAGCCAACCGCTAGGTTTCTTGTGAGCAGGAACTGATAAGCAGAGAAAACATTACTCCTTATAAGACTTGGGAAATTTGTACTAGAATGAGGTTCTTTAGGCCCCTCACATGGAACAAAAATCTATGGCAATGAAGAGAAAGTTAATCAGAACCAGGAAAAAGAGTTCCTTTCTTTAATATTGTCCATTCATGCCACTCTAGTGCCTTCTCCTCGAAAGCTGCGGGTTAGTTGGACTGGAAAATAATATTAAGAAAGTTTCCTAATTAGGAAAATTTCCTATTCAGCTCTAGAATAGGAAATCAAAGAAGGGTATGTTAGAGCCGAGGAATAGAGCTCCTGAGGGTACTGATGAGAGACTCCTGACCATGAAGGAGGCCATGTTGGACTCCACGCTAAGCTCATGGGAAGGCGAGAGTCAGTTCAACTCTGAATGGTGTTCCTCTTAATCCCTGAGGATTGTACTGCTTCAAAAACAAGGTGTCCTGCTGCAGTGATTTCACTGTGTATCAAGTCATCAATATTTCTAGTTTCTAGAAGGCTTTGCCGTTTTAACTGCAACTGTATACCCTGACTATGAAGTAGTTGCCAAGAGGAACTCAACAATATATCACTTGAAAGCAAAAGTGGCCACAGACAACACAGGAAGCCCTTGTTTTATGGAAAATATTCGGCTAATACAGAGCCATAGAAAAAAGTATATGTCATTGGCCTCATGAGATGTATTTTTCCTGACTGGACCCAAATACTCCACGGATAAACTTTTTAATGCTGAGTATTCTCTAGTGAACTCCACGCAAATTTGTATTTGGTTAGTCTTTAACCTATTTTCCTAGACACAGAGTGTTTAATATTGACTCTTTCCACTACCATTTATTTTAACATATTTCAATTTAAATTTATAACATGAAAATAATATTTATATTTTGAGAGATAGCTATATAGATGTTATCACTAATTTATAGAAATATTATAATTAAAGAGATTATTGTGATATAAAACTTTAATTATCAATTTCATGCAACCTAGAACTACTGAAAAGATTATCACTGAGGGATTGTCGTCTTTGAGTTGGCTAATTAACTAACAGACCTGGGAAGACTCAGACCACTAAGGACAGTGTCATTCCCCAGGAAAAGGTTCCTAACCTGTGCAAGAGTGAATACATTGAACAGAACACAAGCAAGCAAGCAAGCAAGTAAACATGTATGCATTTATTTCTCTGTTCTTGTCTGTAGGTGTGATTTGCTTAGCTGTTGAAAGTACTTGCCTTGACTTCTCACAATGATGGCCTATAATCTAGAATTTAAACCAAAACAAAAAAATTTCCGAACAAGTTGCTTTGGGTTCACTTACTTCATCATAGCAAAAGAAATTTAACAGGGACAAATATCTGACTTAAAGTTTAGTTTCTACTTTTCTTTATAAAGTATAAATAACTGTGAGATAAGTATGGAGTTGGCTAAATCTGTTAATGCAAAAACATCAGTCGACAAGGTGTCATTTCACATGGAGACTGAAATAGGAGTTATGCCCTGTAGTCATTCATTTATGAATCGGCTGTACCTAGAACCCCTTGTATTTCTTCTAATTTGTAAGTTGATTTTTGGAATTTAAACAGGTTGAAATAGGTTATATTTTGTAACCTCCCTGTGGGAAGGCAGATTCTTCAGATTCCGCCTGTCAGATAACCATGCCTCTCTGCCCACCTCCTGCTAATTGCAATGCCTCTGTCCAGGTTCCAGTTACGCCTGGAAGTCCTGCCTTCGGAGACTGAAGAAGCTGCTAACTGGGCCAGGTGGCTGACAAAACTTGTGGGAGTGGTTTTGCCTTTCTTATCTCAGCGTTTTGCTTGTTAATGATCATTATGGAATGAACGATGGCTGGATAAATTACATATCTGAGTCGGCCAGTTTTTTATCTTTTCCGTGCGGTAAAGGTAACATCATGGCTTGCCAAATCTCCTTATCTCTTTTCAAAGTACCCATGGGTAATAGTGGCAGCTGGACTGCTACATATGGCGCCCAGAGAGGAAAAGGACTGGCACTATCTATTTTAAGAGCTCTTTAAAAATTAATAAATACAAAGGTAATGACGGCCAGAGCCAGTTGGACAGCGGGGGACCACCGGGAATTTGGTATGGCAGGTTTTGTAGGGGGTGGGGGGGGGGGGTGGGGGGGTGGGGGGTGGGGGGGTGGTTAATTACAGCCTGGAACAGGTGGCTGGATAGGGTTAATTGTTCTAAGAATGTAGATACAACCCTTGCTGTGCAGGTAGATTCGAGGCCGTGCACAGGCGATTGCTCCCCGGGACTTTCAGAAAATTTATGTTGCCTTGTTACATGTGTTTATGTGTTTTGTCTTGTCTTAAATGGGTATGACCGTCTCATCTTTTGTCCTTGTTTACACGTGGCCAAGATGGCAACAGGAGCCCCACCCGCTCACGGACTGCTACAATATTTCATTGATTAGGTAGATTCTTAATAAATTAAAAGATGTGTCTAGATTATTTGTCTCCTTTCTTCACCTCTCCATGATATGCATCAAGAGATTTCCTTTGTCTTTGAAAACAAATGGATATTAATACATGAAAGAATCCTTTCTAAATTTTTAAATGTAAACAAAAAAATTGATCAAATACCCCACACCGAACTTGCTTTCACTTATCTTAAAGTATGTTTTAGAATAATTTTCATATTTCAATAAATAATTATATCATATATGTCAAAATGTCAACTACTGAATCACTTAAGGTTCCAGCTATTTTTCAAACAATTGCTCGCTCACAATGTAAATCTAATGATACCAACAGTACTAGTGATAAATACTAATAAGCATCTTTGTTGATACTTATAACTGAAAGATGTAATTGTTTCCACAAAACATAAAGGAAGTATTTCTTTTTATGAAAATTAAATTTTAGCTTCTTAATGGCCATTTTTAGTTTTATTCTGTGGAATCACATGTTGCCCAGTTCATGCCGTTTCAACAGAGCTCATACAAGGCAGATTCAAAAATATTACATATCTGGAGCTGAGAATATGGCTCAGTTTGTAGAGTGCTTGCCGAGAGAGCACAAAGCCTGAGACCTCTTTCCTAGCACTGCATAAGGAAGCATGATGGTACACAGCGAGAATCCAAGTACTCACAGTGGAAAGGCCATGCTATCAGAGGTTCTAGTTCATCCTTGATTAAAATGTGAGCTAAGGCCAATAGGACATACATGAGGCCTAATCTCAAGAAATAATTGTTACACATTTAGAGATGTATGATACATTATTGTCCTGGTCACTGAGTTGCCAGAATATGGTAAAGAGAACACATGACCTATGAGATATTCAATGACTCTTACTGATATTTCTAAGAGCAGATATACTAGACCTCTTTCTTACATATTCTAAGGTTCTAGAATATAAGTTCTAGTTTCAGAAATATTATAGCATCGTGGACTCTAAATCAGTATAAGAATTGATGACAAAAAATAATAGTAATAACAATAATAGCAGAGAACAAGTTGTTCACTGTTGGCATCACTTGGTTTCTTCATCCAACTGAACTGGATACACTTCACTTTCTAAAATTTCATAATTTAGTATTTTCTACATGACTATATCTATTAAAATTTTGTATTCTTTTTTTTATATTAAAGGAACAAACCTACATGATAAAAGAATGTAATCAGGTGAAGAGATGAAAGCTGACAGATTAACTTTCAAAACATTACTTATATAAAAATTTTTAAGTTGAGGATATCTGTTTTTTTATATATATGCCAAGATATGATCCTATAAATTATGCCAACTTCTGTTAGTACCCTAGCCAGAAAATAGACTTGCTGATTTAATTTAAATTTCTTTTCAAGCTAATGAAATTGAGGATTCTTTATTTCTATGATGACCATTATGATTTCATGATCTAATTGCCTGTTCAAGTGTTTTGTTTAACTTGCATTCTAGAATCACAATTATGATGTGATATTTTCATGAATAACCTAATAAGCACCTTACATTTTAGTATTTGGGGGTGGGTGGGTGGGTATAAACCAGTCTGAACACGTCACTCATACTTCAGGACTTCAGGACCTACATACAGTAGCCACTTGTGCAGCTCAGGTGAACATGTTCCAACATCATCCTGTTTTATTTCAGCATTTCAGAGCTATAGCATTTTTATATTAATATTTGTCACATGTTATTATTACAATGTTTCCAAAATACAACAACTTGACAACTCATTTCTATAATACTGTCAGTCTGGGTTTATTTTTTTTTTATTATTTTTATTTTTTTATTTTTTGCTACTGCTAAGAAAAAAGCAAGGCTAAGCATAATGTGATTGAGATTGAAGCTGTGTGAGTTGGTGGAAGCATTGAACACATTAGAGTACACTGAAGACACTAAGAGGGGCCATGGATAAGCCAGAAAACATATCTCCTCTTTAGACAGTTGGGAAGTATGTGTTCCTGAGATCTGAAGAAGTGTAGGCAATCTTTCTTAATAAAAATTCAAAAACAAATGAAATACCATTCAGCTACGGTGTATCTATGGCTAGACTCAATATAGCCTCTAATTTATTTTATAAAGGTTCAAAAAAGATGGCATTTTTTCCCCTTGAGAATAAATGGATTACAAAAAAAAAAATGTACAGGTGTCCATATTATGCCATCTGTTTTGGACGCTTGTCCACAGTACTAGTTGTATTCTGGCTGCTTAGGAAAGATTGCCAAGCACTCAATGATGCCAGAAAGCCCGAAAATGCTCCATTGAAATAGACAGAGCATGGCTGTTCAGTCCTCTTGCACTGCACTCAGCTTTGCAAGACTGTCCAGGATGATCTGAGCACTAAAATATGGCATTTGCTTTTGAGAACCATCCATGATTTTTCAAATACCATGAAATAATTGGTGGGCACGAACACAGGTGTTGAAACTATTTATACAAATAGCCCCTCGTGGTCTGCATTCTCGGATGTTCTTCTGAGCTCAGCGTTTCTGTAGCTTTTTGTGCCTGACATTAAAATTATTTTTTATTGATCTCTTTACTTAGAGTAAGTGTGTAGAAGGGCATTTTACTAAAATAGCCATCTCAAGCTGTGGGGAGGGTCAAGGTTAAGGAATGTAACGGATGCCTATGGAGGCATGTTGTAAGTCTGCTAATAAATTAGATCTGGCAGATGACAGCTGTAGGTGTCTGTCCTCTGCATACTCCTGGAAGAATAAGTTCCCATCATGGTTGTCAAAGAGTATGCACCACTCAAAGATGTGTCTGTTCATCAACTGATGACTGACATTCTCCTTGGTTGCCACGGGTCCTTCATCGGAGGTGCTGGTCACGGAAGAATCATGAATGGAAATAAATTAAATTGATTCTTTCAGCAAATTGCTCTTCTAAGAGCTCATCAGAAAGTGTCCTTTAGGAAGTGAATAGAAAGGGAAATATGTGTATCTATTTGCGTTAACTCATAAAATAGGATCACCATTAGAAAAATCGGGAAGCATACAGTGAAACATCTTTTAAACTATGGATTATGTTAATAGTCAGTGAACCTGAAGGTTCACCAATGGTTACATCAACTAAATACACATGCTTTGGATTTATCATAAAACATCTCAGATGGAGAAAAAGATGATAGAAAAAATAATAGAACCCATACATATCAGCCTGTAATGTGCTTTTACAGAAAGCACTTCAAAGATTGGATAACCCTCTACTTCTCATCTAAATGTACGTTAGATCAATTTTCAAGTGTCTCTTCACTTTTTATTGTCAAAACTTTATAACATGATATGGTGTTGCTTGGCTTACTTTAGATTCCATATACATTATGTCATACCCTAAATCATATCGTTGAATAAACACTATATTTAAAAATACAAATAGCATGAACTCATTAACTTCTAGTTGTATGTACTATATTATAGTGGCATACATACAAATGGTTCCTATGAGGATCTTCATACATATATTAACTGGACAAAAGTTTCTGTGGTGTGTGTGTGTACACAAATATGGTATATTATAGAGCAGTGGTTCTCAACCTTTCCAATGCCGTGGCCCTTTACTACTCCTGCTCATGTTGTGATGATCCCCTACCATAGGATTATTTTATTACTACAGCATAACTGTAATTTTGCTGCTGTTACAAATTATAATGTAAATATTTGATTTGCAGAATATCTGATGTGCCATCCCTGAGGGCTCATGGTTCATAGGTTGAAAGCCACTATTGAGAGAGACTTAAATTTCTAAATCAGTTCATATGAGTCTAAGATAGCTGCTTTAGTTACCTTTCTCTTTCTCATCATGTATTCTTTCATATCATAGATAACACATATATTTGAACATTTGACAGTCTGTTTTCCACTTTTTAAACAATTGTGTGTGTGTGTGTGTGTGTGTGTGTGTGTGTGTGCGCATGTTGTTCAGAAGTCAATGACATATGTTTCCTCTTCTTTAAATTCCCAGTTGTTATAATCCATATTTTTGTCAACTGTGGTTCAGGGTCCATTATAATTTTCTTATTGTTATGGTTTGTTCTCTCTGTTATAGGCACTAACTTTTGAGTGGTAGAATTGTCTAAAGTATTCTCCTAGACTTGGCTTGTCATTTTCTTACTTGAAGTTATCTCTTCAGAGAAAGAACATCATTTTAATGCACTTAAGTTTATCATAATTTTTTTTCTACTGTGCTGTTTTTCTGGGCTTGCTTAAGAAATATTTTCCCACTATGAGCACAAAAATATCCTTCAAGATGGCTTGTGAAAATTTTCAATATGCCATTCTCACTCGTGTCTATCTTTTGCTTAGATTCATTTTTATGTGGTCTGAGGAAGAAACTTAATTTCAACTGTTGTTATTTAAATGTCAATATTGCTCATGTATGCACTTAGAGTACTTTTTCACAATTTTTAGTCAACATGTTTAGTTTCTTTTAGGGATGATATTAATCAAGTGTCTGGTATAGCTTACTATCAAATATGAATGTTACTAAAAGTTCTTAAATAAATGATTTATCTGTAATATTCTATCATACTTTCAGCTCCCTAACATGCTCAACTTTTCTTTCTTTCTTTTTTGTCTTGGGTTCATTCTTACAAAACACAAATGAATACACATACACACACACACACACAGAGAGAGAGAGAGAGAGAGAGAGAGAGAGAGAGAGAGAGAGAGAGAGAGAGAGAGAGACATATTCACACATATGGTTTCGCTGTGTAGTCCAGATCTACTGGAACTCGCTCTGTAGACCAGGCTAGCCTCAAAATCAGAGATCTGCCTGTCTCTGCCTCCTGAGCACTGGGATTAAAGGCATGCACCATCATGCCTAGCTATAATTTTCACCACTGAATATCAATATCTCAGAAAATCAATACTTCTGTGAAGATCAAAAATGGGTTAGTTGATTAGTAAAACCCAGAGAGTTTTGAACCAAGGTAACTCCTCAGTTGAGCTCTGAAACACACATGGAGTTAATGAACTAAGTGATAAACCAACCCAGGCAGGAGCAAGGCCAGAGTCATATAGCCCTAGGCACTGAAGGAGAAAGAAGGAACAGATACATTTTCACTAAATTTGCAAGTATTTGTCCTTCTCTCTGAGAAGTCTGGAATATCTAGAACACTGTCAGCGATACAAAGAACGGTTGACAATTTTAGGAGGGGACTTCTAAACTGAGATGTGTGTGCTAAGAAGAGAATATTTTATGTTTGTATACATGCATGTATTGTACATTTTTGCTCGTGAGTGTACGGCAATTTTGACCAATTTCTAGAATCACTAAGAACTTATGTGAGTGTGTGTGTGTGTGTGTGTGTGTGTGTGTGTGTGGCATGCTTTCCCACCACAAATCAGGCAGACCTAAAGCTCACCACATAATTTTAGCATCCTGACTAGAAAATACTGGAATTATAGGTATGAGTCACCACACTGAGCTCAAAAACAGTTGTTTTAATAATGTTGCAATTACAGGTCTGTGTTGTCAAAGCCCCTATTAACATCATACCCAAAGGTAGGATGGGATTCACTCGGAGGGTAAAGTCATCTGTTTAGTGAGTAACTAAATATGAGAAATGAAAAAGAGTAATATTTAAAGAAGTCAACCTAACTTCTTTTGAGGGGAGGGGGGTTTCAAGGTAGCAGTAGGTGGTTGATAGTTATTGAAAGAGGGCTGCTGGGTGGTGGTGGTGCACGCCTTTAATCCCAGCACTTGGGAGGCAGAGGCAGGCAGATTTCTGAGTTCAAGTCCAGCCTGGTCTACAGAGTGAGTTCCAGGACAGCCAGGGCTATACAGAGAAACCTTGTCTCAAAAACAAACAAACAAACAAACAAAACAAAACAAAAACAAAAACAAAAAAAGAAAAACGAAAGAAAGAGTGCTAAACAACAGGGCTCATAGCGTAAGTGATGGTGAGGTGTGATCTATTCAGTAAATAATTCTTGAAGGCCAAGAAATTTTGCTCTCTTTGAAGGGATGTTTGCCTCAGAAAATGCAAAGCTAAAATCTAAAAAGAAAAAAAGCACTGCTTATACATATGAAATAATATTTCCCTGGGGTTAATAGATTTCTCTTCATTGCTACTTAACAATAGAAAAATGAAAAAGGAATTTAATTTCAGCTATTGTACTAGAATCTAAATAGAATACTCTATCCTATGGAGGACTATGAATATTTTGAACTACTTTGATGGAAGCATAATAGAATTATATAAATCCTTCCACATAAACATTTAATGTGCAGTAAATTCACCAATAGTACTTTCTTGTGAAGTGTGTTATATGGATGAAATTGAATTCTTTGTATTTGTTCTATCTTTTCCAAATATTTTATTAAATAGTTACAAATTTTATGTTGATGGGGGAGTCAATGTGATTAAGTTTAGGATTTTCAATCTCTTTAATAAGGTGATCCTAAATAAATATTCATTCCAGACTTTTGTATTTGTGAGTTAAAGATATGTACCTCTGCGTCACTTGCTTGAGCTGTTGGTATGCTACGCAGTTGCTGTTACTTAAGTTTAACAAAGACAGCGTGTTTCTTCTGTTCAGTTTGTCTCTGCATACCTTGAGAACACATACTTTTGATAATTCCTTTCAGCTGTTAGGAGCTGCTACGGAAGAGACAATCTTTGAGACACCAGTGGTTGTTTCAGTGGCTGTTTATGGAGATGTGGTCCCCATCCCGTTATCTTATTTTTCCACCAATTCTCATGTAAAATACTAGAGACTTTAAAATCTTTAACAATCTGTTAATCTTTAGTCATGAAAAGTACCTAATTCTATCCTACAGGATGCCATCTGCCAGCCTCTTGTCTCAAATGTTCCCACTGAGAAATAGATAATGTCTTATTGCTGACCTGTAATGCACATTCCTTCTTCTTTTTACTAACTGACCAGGTTTTGTGTATGAGACTACACCATTAGCTGCCTACTACCTGCTACCTGCTTATATTTTATCAATTTAATGGAAAAGTGGCTGTTGTAGAAGCTACTCAGAGCAGGCTTTACAGTTCCAGGCACGGAGCCAAAAATAATCCTTCTTTCTCACCTACTATGCATATTAAAGGTGTCCTGTCTCATGGCTTTGTTGAAGGCATTCAGACTAGAGCTGGGAGCTTCTTGCTTTCCTTAATCAGGAGCCCACTGTGAGCTGGGCTTTAACATCATTGGGTGGCCCCTGCCAACAATTAACACACTACATGCTGACCATTCTGGCAAAACTGAACTCAAACCCTGGTGCCAGAGAGGCAAGATCAATCTTGCAAAGAGGGAGGCCATCTGTTGGCTCTGTGTGCTCTTCCTGTGGGGCTTAGAGATGCCACTAACACCCATGCTGCCCACTTCAATGGGAAGCACTATGATTCAGTTTTTAACTGTTGAGAGTGCTCACTACCCTGAGATTTTGTTACTGCCCAGTTCTCTAGGATTAAAACTCTAGGTTTAATGAATTAAATACCACACAAATTTACTGTTTTAATATTAGCAATGAACATTTTACTTAGCTCATAAGAAATCATCCCATTGGGATTTGTCAACAAAGATTATAGGTCAATAGAAATTAGTCAATCCCTGATATCAACTCAGGCAAAGGATTCTATATTTAGAAAACAAAAATACACAGAGCCAAGCAAATTTGAATATAAGATAAATGAGAAATTTTGGAAATGTCCTATACTAAAATGTATATCTCATTACCTGAACATCAGAAGTTCAGACTATCAGAAGCTAAAATTTCTACATTTTGTATACAAACTGGTTTAGGCTGAGTATCTGATTACTTAACATCTAACTAATGATTCATAGCATCTTACCATCTTCTAATTTCATTATAGTTGAAAAGCTTTTCATGAAATTCTTTAGTTATATACAAATAGATAAATAGACACAAACATTTGTTTATGCTCTCAGTAGTGTTTAAGTGACATTAACAACTGCACTACTATTCAGCGTGATGAATTTATGTAAAGGTAGTTATCTAGCAATTTCTTACACTTATAAAATGTATTCTGGTTACTATCCCATCCTATAATTATCTCCCTCCCCTAATTATTGTGCAAAGTGATAGACAGATACCTAGGAAATGAAAACTACACCTGGATATAATGCAAGGAACACATGGGGAGCCCAATCATACTGGCTACATCTACATCACAAATTCTGCATCTATGGCTCAAGGAATATTGCAGAAGAGATACTACAACAGCCAGAGTACCAGAGAGTTGGCTATAAAACAATTTCTTCCAGACATGAATGAATAAATAAGACCAGAACAATAGCAATAGCAGTGGACATGTTAATATGAAATGAGAAAATTTTGTGGCATTCCCCTGCTAGACAAAGAGCTATAGGCAACTACAAACTCTTGTGCATTTTTATTTATCTAGTTTCCCTGAATGCATATCTAACACAAAGGCCTGTCCACAGTGACTCAGTTTCTGTATTTTAATCCCATCTTAAGTCTTACCTTCAGCTAGGAACCAGTTTTTGAAACACATGAACATATGGGGAATATTTCATGTCTATATCACACTACTCAGACTTGAATTCTAGACAGTTCTACAAGGACTAGAAATTTTTTCTTCCTCAAATTTCTGAGAACAAAAGAATACTACACTTGAATAATGGAATCATCAGATTTTGATGAAACACTTGCTTACTTACTTTGTTCCCACCACTTTGAGTTCTACTGTTATTAATAAATTTCTCAAGTGATAAAAATGCAGAGATTTTCTTGAAAAAGTCATCTTCTGAAGCAATATTCTATAAATTCAGGATTTTCTCTCTTCTCCCCCAAAAGACTATTGATTCATCTCTCTAAAAAGAAAATAGTAAGTTATTATTAAATAAAAAATGTTAAATAAAACATGTTAAGTAATTAAGGTATTACCAGCAAAATGTATATTCATTGAGTATATGATTATATATGTCCACATATGCATACCGAGCCCAAAATGATGCACATTAATGCCAGTATCACATCTATATTCATATTTAATTCTAGATTATAAGTAATTAGAAATGGTGATCAATGGGCAAAAACAAATAGATTATCATATATTGATATACCTTTAGGCTCATGGCTTGAATTGCTAGTTAAAATAAACCTTTCTCCCATAAGCTACTCTCTGCTAGGGTATTTGATCAAAGGAATATAAATGAAAATAGGACACATGAAAACAGGAACAATTCCTGAGCAACAATAATAATTCTGGAGGCATTAGCATACCTGATTTCAATATGGATACCTAGTCATAGCAAAACCAAAACAAAATAAACACAACATAATAGTGACATAAGAGACACATAGATGGATATAATATAATTCCTATAATATAATGGAATGTGATAGAAGACCAAGATTTAAACTCACTTAATTACAGCCAGCTTTTTTATATGCACACACATACACACACACACACATATACACACACATACACACACACACACACATACACACATACACATACACACACACACACACACACACACACACACTGGAGAAAAGAGCATCTTCAACAAATGGTTCCAGAAAAACCTGATAACTGTACATAGAAAACTAAAAATTAGACCCATACTGCTCACCCTGCAAAAAAAGAAACAACTTCAAATGAATTAAGACTTCAGTATAAAACTTGAAACTATAAAACTGCTAGACAAGTGGTTCTCAACCTCCTAAATGCTGTGACACCTTAATATAGTTTTTTATGTTGTTGTGACCCCCAACCATAAAATTATTTTGCTGCTACTTCATAACTATAATTTTGTTACTGTTATGCATTATAATGGATATAATAACTGATATCCAGAATGTCTGATAGTCTACCCCATGAAAGTCAACCCCAAAGCGTGATTACCCACAGGTTGAGAACCTCTGTGCTAGAGAAATGTCAGAAAGTGCACTACACCATTAGCCACAGGCAATGACATTCTAAATAGGATGTTAGTCACTTAGTAAATGAGATCAAAAATTGACAAATGGGACTGTGTGAAATTAGAAAGCTTCTGTATAGTAAAGGAAACTTAAATAAGTCGACAAGGCAGCCTACGGAATAGGAGGAAATCCTCAACAGCTATATTTACTAGAGAAATGTGTAAAATACATAAAGAAAATAGTAACTTAAATAAGTGACTGTGAATCTTCAGTTCTTGACTATGTCTCTATCATGTGCTTCAGACACAAGATAGCTCTGCTATCAAGGGATATTACTGGAGTAATATTCTTCCTCAAAACTCATACCAGTAGAACATTTCAGGATTTCCCAAACTCAAGCAAATTCTACACAACTTGTCTTCATGCTAAAACCCAAAATTGATGTAGGTATAGACCTGAAAAAATTACAGAAAGATAACTAGCAATTTTTGTGAATGAGATCCTGACCATAAAAAGATAGTAGAATGACTAATAAAGTCTACAGAGAAAGTCTATAGTTTAATCAGTTAAGTGACCTTTTCTTGGTTTAACAGACACAGCAGGAGTAAAACTTTGTGGATACTAAAATTACATAAAGTTCTGGGGAAATTCATCTTTGTAACTTTTCTTCACTTTCAAACTTAAACTTTTGTTTGTTTTATTTGTTGTTGATTTGTTTGATTGTAATAAAAAAAATACATACTAGTGCCTGACTCTACAGAACAAAAACTAAAATAAGGATCTGGCAAATTTCAGACTAAGATAACATAGGACTATAATTTCCATCAGCCCAAAAGCCCCAAAATACCATATTTTCCTTTTTACAATATGACCCTACACACAGTTCCAGATTCCACAAACAGTGACTATGTGTGTAAAACCAGACTATCTTTGACCTTAACTGTGAATTGAACCAACGTTATCTTTATTGATATTGAGTGATTCTGAAGAGAGATCTATCATATACACTTACTTTTATCTTTAATTTTAATAATGAGTTAATTAAGCAAGATGATTTCAAGGACACTGGCAAAAAAAAGTATTTGTCAAGTTGAGAGAATATTTTTAATGTGTTTTAATTATATTTTTACTTCTTGCAAATTCTAATCGTAGAAGGCACAGAGTACTAACTTCTTGCATTACTCAACTTGGTTGCTATGGTTACTCAGCAAGTGTGATATAACAAAGAAAATTATTAAAACTTTTTATAAAGAGGCAAATATAGCTTAGCTTTGCAAAAATGTCATTAATAATTTCAGGACAGAAAGATGAATGTATTTATATTGGAAATTCAAAAAATATATATTAAGGGGCTAAACTATGTGCCCTTGAGAAATAGAATTTCCCTTCTAAGATGAGAACAGTTTCAAAATCATTATGGTAATCATCCCTTTGCATTCAATGGATGAATATATTTGCATAGGTTGGCACTTAATATTGTACATACAAAAAATATGGGCAGAAGCAGCAGATGTGGTCTGCGTGATGAACAAGAATTTGTACCCGATATTGGCCCCAGGGTTGTTGAAGGTATGAAATTCTACAGTCTGCTTGTCACCTGCTCGTTACACACTTCATCCCAGAATTGAAAAACTATTTTGTGTAAATGTTTTCCTTCCTTGGTCATCATAGGTAAATTGCCTCCGGATGAACAGATAGCTGACGAGACCTTAAAAAGTTCAAGGCAGGTTTTGAGAGTGTGAGATATTTACATGTGTGCGGGTGCGTGCACACCCACCAGTGCCCCTACAGTCCAGAAGTTGATAGCAGATGGCTTCTATCACTCTTTACCTGATGTTTTGGAGACTTGGGTTCTCCTAACTTGGAACTTACTGACTCAGCTAGAGTTATGGTCCGTAAACCCTGGGGATCTGTCTGTTACTGGCCCCTACGTTTGTTTTTCTAGAACATAGCATCATACCCAGTTTGTTGTTGTTGTTGTTGTTTGTTTGTTTGTTTGTTTTGTTTTGATTTTATGTGCTGCGAACCTGTTCTCTGGTCCTCACGCTTTTAAAGCGAGCACTTTACTGAGCTATGTCTCAACTTGAAAAATCCTGATTTTAATGCAGCTTTCATTTTCCTCCTCAACAGACATTGGAAATCCTTTGGCATGTGCTCTACTGGCGTATCATTTATTATAAACTATTATGTACTAGAGGTCAAAAGTCAGGCCTTTCACATGCCAAATATATTCCTTCTGCGTAAATAGAAACTTGACTCTTTTATGTTTAAATCTTTAAAAAGACTGATATCACAACTTGACACTAAAGGAAAAAAAATAACACAGATGAGTTATCTATTTAATTAGAAACAACAGTAAAATCTTTCTAACAACTTAATCAAGGATCAGATCGAGTACTTACCATAAGCACTTAGATTTTAGGGACTGGTTTAATACTGATCTCCAGACTTCAATTTCCCACTAATAAAGAATACTACAACGTAGCCTGAGACTCTGTGTCAGTACGTTTAATTACTAATTCCCTAATATGCCACAACTGAAGGAATACTTCAGCCCTCTGTGTTGGTAGTGCAAATAACCTCTGATAGAGAAAGAGGTCAGTCTTCTACCGTAAGGTAGAAATGAACCATTGCTGCTAACAGAATCAAACAAGAAAATTCCTGTTTGTGGTGAATTAAGTAGGAATGGTCCCCATAGACTCATGTATTTGAATGCTTGGCCTATAGGAATTGACACTTATTGGGAGGTGTGGCTTTGTTGGAGTCTGTGTGACCCTGCTGGAGGAAGTGTGTCACTCTGGAGGTGGTCTTTGGGGTCTCAGCCAGTTCATTCCTGCTGCTTGCTGATCAAGATGTAGAACTCTCAGCTTTCTCCAGTACCATGTCTGCCTGCATGCCCCTATGATTTCCACCACAATACTGGACTAAATTCTGAAACTGTGACCCAGCCCCAATTAAATATTGTCCTTTGTAAGAGTTACCATGGTTATACTGTGTCTCTTCACAGTAATAGAATCCCGAACTAAAACACTATTGTTATTTGCTAATATCCATTTATCTATAGAACATATGAAGACCATGAGTGAATGACACTTAATCTTGGAAAAATATCAAATATTGAAAACAGAAAAAAAGTATATGAATAGGCTGGGGAAAGGAAGCTGAGTTTGGAGAACATTTACTCTTAAAAAAATTATTTTTCTTAAGTGATTGTCTTGATTTTAGCTATACTTTAGAATTTGCCTTTGAAGTTATCATACATCACTTTTATTTTTAGTTTTATTCATTGATGTAAAGAGAATGAAAGTCCTGGTACTCTAAATCACATGTTCAGTAACATGTGCTTACAACATAAAATGATAGCTAGAACTCACACAGGCTACTTCACCATCTGTGGGACTGTCAGTCACTCCAGAAGCCCATTCCTCACATTAAAGTTTTCTGCTCACGCAGAGTCCAAAGTCTATAACTTTCTCAGACACGGTCGATCTGCCTGGTGTTACAAGTTAGCCTTTAAAGCTATCTTCGACTCGTAACACAAATGCTGTTATTGGAAGTCCTGCATACATACCCTGGGAAGGTTGATCTCTGACTTATTTTTCCTGAAAACAAACGGACAAACAAAGAAAGCAAAACAAAACGGAAACAAAAATGAAAACTTTCTTCTTTAAATTTAAAGCCCTTGTCTTTAGAATGATAATCCAAGGAGTCCTTCCCCCACAGAGTGTAGTCAGTATAGAGGGGTTATCTAGTCTTGATCCTTCCAGAGAGAATCTTCATTATAATACTTGGGAGCTTCAGATGACTCCTCCATGGCTCAACTTCTTTAACAACAGATGAGCAAAGTTCTTTGATTATCATTGTATAACTATGGCTTCCTCCTTTGCTTTGCTTATTTTCAGTCAATGACGAGTATCAAAATTGCTTGGCTTAAGTCACACAAGAGTCTGTCCAAACTTGAATTAAGTAAAGGTTTCTAAATTTAATTTTGAGAACAGGAATTAAATTGTGAATAAATAAAATTAAGAGGGTGGGGAAGTACTGAAAATAAAATTTATACCAAGATAATTTTGTACTTGATTCCCATATGTAAAACATTTTCTTTCAAACAAATGTCTTCCTTTCTCAGACTTTTCGACTTTATGCTCGTTCTTGTTTTCAAAGCGCAGACCTCATTTCCAAGTGGAAAATATTTGATGGTTCTTGTCTAAGGTCACTTCGGTTGACTTCAAATGCAAGCCATTGATCGGTGACTCATCTGAGAATTCCACCTACATCCTGGCTTCCTTTGGCTGTCATAAATAGTGATTATTGATGCCAGAGGGTACAAACTGTCCTTTGAGGGATCCCAGTTTCTCAAAGAAGTGCTCTTCTTGGTCACATCTGCAATTCAGCTAAAATGCCCATTAAATGTCACACACCTTCCTCGGCTTGCTAGTATAATGAAAAGAATAGGAATCAAAAGTACTGCTGTGTTTTAAAGACCTATGGGAGATCCAAAGCCTTACATGCCTGATATAGGGAATATATTTTATTTATTAAATCTCTTATCATTTATGTAACACTTAATTATTTTACTTAATATCTTAAGTTTATTCTTGGCACAAAATAAGAGTAACATAGTATAGAAAAGTTTAGTTCAACTCATTGTTTACCTGACTTAAGATTGATACCTAAAATGTTTTATCCTGTTGAGTACACCTATGAAAGAACTTTAATAAAAAACCAAAACAAAATGAAACAAACAAAACCAGGATTTTATTAAAAATACATGAACTTTTTTGTACAAGAAACATTTTTTCTTAACATTAATTTACTATGGTTTACAAAACCTGTGTGTATAATTCTAAGAAAAAAAATAGGTCAAAAGAGGAAAAAAATGATCCTCTACATAACCATGTTTTTTTGTAATCATATTGTAAATGAAAATCAACACTAAAATAAGATGAAAATCTCTTCAAACTGTGCCGTGGGGAGATGTTCTTAACAGCATAACAGGAAATACAATTGCTTCAAAATATCAAATAATTCCAGCATGTCTCTTCTGTTGAAAAGAAGAACCATGTCCCTAGCCCAATATGTAAATATGAAAATCCTCACTGGAGCAAGACATTGTGCCCGAATAGTAACCGATGAAAGGAAATATCAATTGCCAAGAGACACGTGTAACAAAGACCATTTAAAACTTCTTTTTCTCCAACCACAAAACAGTCTACCCCAGAAATTAACATGAAGCCTGCTTCTTTTAGCTGATGGAGAATACAGTAGAAAGAAGAAATGTGCTAGCACACTATTTGCTGTTCTTCCTCTGACACCTAGCTGGGAGAATCTTTCTCTTGGTCCTTGAGGCTCATCATGGTTTGTTGTGCTGTAAAACTTGACACCAATGCCCCTGCCAACAAAGCCTCTCTTTGTCTCTGGAGCTTTCACAGCGCCTTTCTTGTCTAGTTGCACTGTGAAAGAGAAGCATCAAGATCTCAGAAACAGCTAATCTCTCCTAAGTGCTGGAGCAGGAGAGAGTTTACAGAATGAACAGCAATCCAATACGGGAAGCAGATGGTTGCTCTGTGTTGTGCCTCCTACTAAGGACACCGTTCATTGAGGACCTGCCAGACAGGCACCGATGGCTCCATTAGCACATTTTTTCTTCAACTTAACTGGTTTTTCACATTGGACTAAATTTTAGACAGCTTCCATGGTCGCATTTCTTGCACTATTAGCTATGAATTTCTTTAAAAAGAAGTCTTCAGTGGCTTGACTACGTATGGCGTCATCAGTACTTCCTTCAAATCCAATTTTAGAGGGTTCATAAACAGAACTGAGCATTTGGACAGGGCACACTTCCACTCTGTGAAGGTGTTGTTGTTTTGAAAATGTCTTAGACCTTTAGAATTGGAAAGTTAAAAAGTCACAAGGCATAATTATGTTTTACAAGAGAATATTTTTTAATATTTAAAGAAATGTTAAATGTTTTATAGAGTAAGCTTTATCAGGTATAGAACTACATAGTTAAAATGTCAGAACTTATGTTGTTTATAACAGTATTCCAACAGGAGTGCACAGTGTGATATATTGGTATCCCAACAGCCTGAAGCAAGTGCATCTTTGTATTTTTATTGATTAAGGTGTGGAAGGAATAGAGCCCTTGAGCAACCTTAAAAGAAGTACATGTGTTGTAGGCTAATAGATTAGCACCCAAGAGCCAAAGACATGAAGCAGAAGCTTGGATAAGATTAGCCTTGAATAATGGATTCTGCAAGTCTAGGATTTATCTTTATAAAAAAGAGATTTGGTATTTCCGGTAAAAGCATTTTAGCTTATTAGATTCATAGGACCATTTGTTTTTGCTTTTATTATAATTCATAAGATTGGTCTGGCTGTGTAATTGACTTGTGGGACTTTATAGAAAAGAATAGAGATCTTGGGAATGAAATATAATTTTTTTTATACTGAGGTTTACAGAGTTCTGTCTTTACAACAGTTTCAGTGATTAGAGTTTACAAAATGATACTTAGGATAGGTAGACATTCTTTCTACTTTGTCTTTCCTACCTGTAAGAACATCAGTAATGAAAAGAAGTGCTGTCTTTAGAAGAGATGCATGTCTATTAAGCCTCCTCAGAATCCTAGAGTCTAACCATAATAGGAATTAAAAAATAAATAAGAAATAAGTCTATTTTATTCAGGTCAACATTTGCATAGCATCTTCCATTTCATCACCACAACTACAGAACCTCCAAGAGGTCATTGGTTTGCTAATTGTTCACCACAACCTCTTGCTTTAATCACCCAATCCATCAACAGGCTTGCTCACACTTCTCTTATTCATCTTGTCAGTAAGTGACATCCTTGGTAATAAAACAACAAATGTATTGATAGCATTCTTCCATGGAGCGGAAGGCCTCCTACATTAGCACTGTCGTGGAAACCAGTCTCTTCTATTACAACTGACCTTCTCTTGCTGATTACCACACAAATCATAGTCCTTTGCCCCCTCCCCATCTAGTAGAGTATTTTTCCTACATCCTTTCAATTGCCTGACTGCAGTTGGTAATTGGATTCATGTTTGAAGCACAGCACTGTGGGGGAAAGCCTGGAATAACTCAAACGGAACACCCTGGCCTGAGGCTGAGACCATATGTTATGCTCAGATTTGTGTCAGTGACGCTTACTGCTTTAGCAACAAGGAGAACTATTCAAAGGTCATAAAAATTGTGCTTTATTTTAGAACCTAATTTATTTAGAACTGTCAATATAACCTAATGTACAAATAAAAATATATGACAGTGACGAGATGGAGACTCTGTAACATGTCTAAAGGGAAAGGAAATAGTGGGTAAATTGTAGTCTCTCCTCCTCTGAGTATCACTCTGCCGCAAGTAGGTTTGAATTATATAATGTAAAAATTAGAGGCTGCCAAAAACCCAACTGTCTGGCATCTATCGTTTTTTTTTCAGTGCTTACGACAGCATATGAGCCTATAAGCATTCTTCTTCTATATTATTTTATAAATTGATGAGCTCTTTCTATTCTATTTTAATAAAAGCAAACAATTCCTTAATAACTTTAATTAGTGGCAGAATAGTACACATCTGTGCAGATATTCATATGAATGTGACTAAATACTCCTTTGCCTTGTGGTTGATAGGCCTGTAGTACCCTGCCAACCCAACTGGCTTGCCTCCTGTCTCATGTTCTATAATTTGGGTCTCGGGAGATATTTTACAATTTCTAAAATGCTAGAGAGGGAAAGCTGTTCTCTGGAGAAAAATTAGGTTAGTTTTTTTTTTTTTTTTTTAATCACTAAATCATCATGTCATGTCCGTAGGCCATGGTTTCACTTTTACTGTAAACTCCTGTGAGATGTTGGGATTCATATGAATTACTCCAGCAATAACTAGCAGACCATTAGATTATCCAAGGCCTGATCCCACAACATCCTTGCATACAATAGATGTGAATAATCTTCTTGATTTAGTTTTATTTTCAAACAGAGAAGTGGTGTGATGTAACCAAGTGTTTGATTCTTTTCAAGAGTAAAATTTGGAGGGAAATATCTCTGAAGACATATCATGGTTCACTTGATTAGCTCCTTTGTAAATGGAGAGAAGTAAGCGAGTCATTCTTACTTATTTGTAGCATTGAAATTATTTTGTGTGTATATCTAAATGTGGATAAAGCTAATTGTAACAAGGTCAATATCTCAAAGAAGTGGCTAAGCAAGTACATACTTCTTCCTATTTCTACCATGTAAGCCCAAACTCTAAAAAAAAAAAATGGGTAATTTTATAAGGTGCTCAAAAACACAGCACTACCTGCGACTTGCTTCATTCTGAAAAAAAAAAAAATGGCATCAATCTGAGTGACAAATTATTCACTTTTTTGTTTATATTTATCTGGCTCATAAAATAACTTCCCATTTGAAAGGCCTAAGTGGTACAACTTAAAAAGATTCTGTTGGAGGAAGGCAGAGAGGAAAAAACAAGTTAATAAAAGGCTAAATTAGCTCAGGGTGCTTATCTACATAAGGAGCTGTCAGATAATTATAATATAAATAAGTGCTCTCAGAACACAGGCAGGCCACATGCAGCCTTTAATGTGACTGCAGAAGAAAGGGATGGCTACACTTAGCTATTCTGAAGTTCTTTTTCTTCCTTCCTTCCTTTCTTTTTTTCTTTCTTTCCTTCTTTCTTCCTTTTTTGTTGTTGTTTAATGAGACATATCTGTTGAAATAAATTACTTGTGTTGGTGAAACTTGCCACTTTGCTGAGCATCTAGTGACTGGTAGTTTTTGCTTCAAGGTAACTAACGTCACGTAATCGAGATGGCACAGTTTCTGTACTGCTTCCCTACCAGGTGTCTGTTCTGAACTTTTATGCATGGCGTTATGGCGCCATAATCTGCTCACTAAAAAGTGGCAAACTTTCAAAGTTCATTTTGTGGGCAAATCTCCACTTACTTCTCAACCATGCTGCTTGCTGATGTGGACTTCAGTGGGATCGAGCAAATAAGGCCTCAGTTCCTTACGAATGCATTCAGTCAAAAAAGCACCTAAGTGCTCCTGTCGGTGAGCAATTATGCCGAGTGCGTTTTGTATTCCTAGATATTTTAAACTACTAAAATGACTTCATGTGCATGCTCCACACTTAGGTTTTGTAAGCCCCAGTGGAAAAGCAAACTGATTTTCAGTTAACTGGTATATTCACTCTGTAAACTGTAAAGCAGTATGAAAGGGTCCAACATGTGTTGTCAGGACGCAACACCCATAAATTCACCTAGAATAAATCTGTAAGCTTCCAAAACTCTGTGTGTGTGTGTGTGTGTGTGTGTGTGTGTGTGTGTGTGTGTGTGTGTGTGTGTATCATG
This sequence comes from Montemys delectorum, assembly GCA_019843815.1. NCBI lineage: Eukaryota > Metazoa > Chordata > Mammalia > Rodentia > Muridae > Montemys > Montemys delectorum. The sequence continues at coordinate 25,095 of JADRCD010199889.1, forward strand.
TATTAGACTTAAAAGAAACTTAAAAATAAGGTAGTCAAAAATATCTTGCAAGTGGAGTATAAGTATCCCTTTGAGGAGGAGAGAAAACATTTGATTCAGCTTTTTAATACTTCTATGCTTAGCAATACTGCAGAATGGCTGGCAGCTGGTGTAGTGCTTTACACTAATCTATAAAGGTTAAGCATCCATCCCTCTAACTGTTCTATAGTCACAAAGCTTTAGAATTGAGACTGTTTTTTGTGTGTAGCTGTCAAAATCAATTTTATTTCCTCCTTTATTGGATCTTTCTTTCTTTCTTTCTCTCTTTCTTTCTTTTTTTTTTTTTTTTTTGAAACTAAAAAAATTTAGACTATAGTGCTCAGTCCATAGCAAACATAAAATATATGTAAAAGCCTAACAGTTCTGGCATCCAGCTATAATTCCAGCACTTGGGGTACAGACAGAGAGGACCTCCTAGATTAGCTGGCTAGCTAGATTAACCAAATTGACCTTGGCTTCAGTCACTCCACAGAGGATGGATGACTCCTGCTAACAACTCTAGATCTTCATATACAAATACACAAATACAGTAATATATACACAGACACGTATTCACATGCATACATGTCCATACACAGAACAGAAAATGCTGAGTGTTAGCATCAGGACCTCCAAAGCCCGTGAAGTTACATGGGTGAGCCTCACAGACCTGTTGCCAGGGCAACAGCCGCCATATTACCAGAATCCATTGGGCTCACCCCCTAACTTTACCAGCAGCCACTATGTCAGAACCCATATATATACAGGGAACATTCCTCCCTTGCCTTCTCTCTCTCTCCCTCCTCTCTCTCTGCTACTGTCCCCTCTCTCCTTCTCAATTAAACCTCTTACACATGGAACTGTTTTGGTCTAGTGTGTGGTATGTTCTGATGTGACCCACCATTCTAACACATCATTTGGTGCTGAAGCCCAGGAATTAGCGGTTCTGTCAGCAGCCATGCTCTGTAGCAGGGACAGTCAGAGATCACAGCCACGTTGACTGGTAACAGCACCTGCAACTGTGGCTGTTGTGAATATGCGAGTGCACGGCCCCCTCATCTGGTAGCTAGGAGAATCACAAGCTTTTACCACTCCAGCTGCTGTTGAAGACACAACCAAGTCTCAGCCAAAGATTTGCCACCCTACATACTGCAGGACATATGAATTTCTACCATGTGAGTCATGCCCTGCCTGGTCTATCATGTGGAGCTATCCTCTTCTCAGGCTCACATCTACCCATTAAGTTTGATGTTTTCCATTTACCAGTTTGCTATAATTCTCGCACAGACACCAACATATTAACTGGTAGGATCAGTCAAGGGGAGGACCTCCAGCTTTCCAGATACGGCCTGGCCAGCCTTCTCTGGGTTTACAGTCACATCTCCTAGCTGACATATGTCTTAGGACTTCTACCATTGGTTGCTCCTCCCTTGAAAGCAACTCTTCATACCCCAATTTTTCCGGGCTCTTGCAGCCGAATGAAATCCTTGGTACCAGGGTGAGTTGCTTTCCACAGCAGCCAAGGGTCTGCTGGGTAGCCACTAGGGAGTCCTCGTGATGACTTGGGCCACTAGCCTGGCTGATATTTTATGGTTTTTTTGGGCTGTTCTCAGGATGCTGGTATGACTAGTCCAACTACTGGCCAATGGGTGTCAGAATGTCTTCAACCGTACCTCGAGGCACCCCACTGGGATGTCTCCTGGAAAATCTCAAATCTTTGAAGCTTATGCCTGACTTGAAGACATCAAAATTAATATGTCTCTGCAATAAGATCTGGATTAAATATCAACTAGATGGGAGTTCAAAATGACCACTTAATGGCACCCTAGATCCAACTATTTTAAGGGATCTTAATACATACTGCCAGCGAACTGGTAAATGGAAGGAGGTTCTTTATGTCTAAGCATTTATCTATCTCTATTCCAATCCCTCCTTGTGCTCTTCTTGTTCTCCAACCCAACTTCTCTCTGCCATGAAATCTACACAACCTCCTCTAGATGAAGCTACGATGCTAGATCCAGCTAATGAACCACCCCTTTTCACCACAGACCTGTCTCCATGCCGCCGAAAACCCAAACTGCTGCCTCAATTTCTCCTCCTCACCAGGATGCCCCAGAGCCTGCTATCTCTACCTCTCTAGACCCCTCCCCTTCTTCTATACCAGCTGTGAGTCGCTTGAAATGCCCCACATTGGCAGCTACCTTCACTCCTCCTGTCAACTGCTCTAAGGCTACAACCAAACCTCTAAGTCCTTCCTCCCCAGAGACACCTGACCCAGCAATGGTTCTTCCTCTAAGAGGAGTTGCTGGAGTAGACGGTCTTGTCAGAGTATATGTTCTGTTCTTGCTTAGTGAACTTTCCCAAATAGAAAACAGGCTGGGGTCCTATACTTCTAACTCTTCCAAGTGTATTAAAGTTTTCTAGCATATCACTCAGTCTTATAGCTTGACTTTCCATGATGCTCATATGATTCTTACTAATAATTTACTTCCTGAGGAACACAGATGAATCTGGGAAGAGGCAAAAGTGCATGCAGATGGAATTCACCAAACAGACAGTCCCTATCCAATTGGCTCAGAGACAATGCAGGACCAGGATCCCCAGTGGAATTACAATTCTGCAGATGGTATTTTAGCCAGGGACAGGTTCATTACATGCCTTCTGGTCAGTCTTAGAAAAGCGGCCTTGAAGCCAGTAAATTTTGAAAAACTCCAAGAGGTTGTCCATGACAAGCAGGAGAATCCATCTCAATTTTTACAACGTCTTACAACGGCTTTATTGTAACATACCAATCTGGACCCTAAAAACCCAGAAGGTAAGCAACTTCTGATGGCCTACTTCTTTTCCCAGAGCTACCCTGACATATAGCTAAGCTTATAAAACTGGAGAGGGAACCCCTAACTCCACAGGCAGAAGTCTTGGCACTGGCCTTCAAAGTGTACCATGGGAGAGATGATAAAGTCCATAAACAAAAATACCATATGCTGGCAAAGGCTGTCCGACCAGCCCCAGCCACTACGCTGGACTCATGGTCTTCTAAGACTCATGGACCACCAGATACCTGCTACAAATGTAGTAAAAAAGTCATTGGGCAAAAGCCTGCCCTAACTTCTGCAAGCTAAGAGGGCCATGCCCTACGTGCCATCAAGAGGGACATTGGGCTGTTGATTGCCCTCATGTTATGCAGAACAGGGGGACATCACTCCGAGACAACCCTCTCACTGATCTCCTAGGCTTGGCTATGGCTGACTGAGAAGGAGGCTCAAGCTCCTCTGACCCGACCACTGTCATCACTAGTAGGGAGCCCTGGGTAGATATAGTGGTATGTGGGTGGCCTATCTCCTTCCTCTTGTACATTGGTGCCACTTACTTGGTCCTGACGAAGTTTTGGGGACCCACTTCTCCTTCTCATTTTCCTATTGTTGGGGTAGGAGGAATACCTTACTTCTCTCTCCAGACCCCACCACCTAGTTTCATTTTTAGGGGTATATCTCTCATCCATTCCTTTTTTGGTAGTGCCAACATGTCCTGTCCCCTTATTGGGAAGGGATCTTCTAGGTAGTCTGGGAGCCTCTATTTCCTTTGCTCCCCACATTTGCCTAAATCCAGGCTTCCCAGCAGTTCCTCTGCTCTTCTCCTAGCCAAGCAACTTACTAACACTACAACGTTATTTCCTTTACCAGCTTCTCAGGTAGATCCCCGAGTTTGGGACATCCAGAACCCCTCTGTTGCTAAACACCATTCTCCTGTTGTCATCCAATTACTGGACTCTACCAAGCACATAACCCAAGCTCAATACCTTCTCTCTCTCCAGAGCCTCAGGGGACTTAAGCCAATTATTTCTGACCTCTTGAGAAAAAAACTTCTTTGCCCCACCTTTTCTCCATTTAACACCCCTATACTAGCAGTTAAGAAACCTAATGGTAACTATCACCTGGTTCAAGACCTCAGGCACATTAATTCTGCAGTAGTTCCTCTCCATCATGTTGTGGCTAACTCTTACACACTTCTTTCCATTAGCCCCTCAGAGACTTCCCATTTCTCAGTCTTAGATCTCAAGGATGCGTTTTTCTCTATCCCTCTAGATGCCCAGTCACAAAACATATTTGTCATTACCTAGACAGATCTTGATACCCACTTTTCTACCCAACTTACCTGGACTGTTCTACCTCAGGGATTCTGGGATAGCCCACATCTATTTGGTCAGGTCTTGACTTCTGACTTACTCTCCTTATCTCTTCCTAAATCTATGGTTATACTTTATGTTGATGACGTACTTCTCTGTAGCCCTTCTCTAGAAATTAGCCAAGCTGACACCTCTACCCTTCTAAATTTTCTCTCCAGTCGGGGCTACAGGGTCTCACCTTATAAAGTCCAATTGTCCATCCCTCAGGTCACCTATTTGGGACTAACAATTACCTCAACCCACAAGGCTATTACCTTAGATAGAAAGAATCTGATTCAGTCTCTAACTTTTCCTTCTACAAAGGAAGAGTTATTTTATCATTCCTAGGAATAGCTAGTTTTTTATATCCATGGGCTCCTTCCTTTTCTCTCCTTTCTCATCTCCTAATATGAAGCAGCTTTAGGCCTCACACATGAACTTCTTCTTAAACCTACTAACAAGCCCTTTCAGAGGCTTCAACAGGCTCTCCTTAAGGCCCCAGCTTTACATCTCCCTGACCTGACTTGTCTTATTTCCCTCTTCATAGCTGAAAAAGAGGGATTTGCCCTTGGGTTCTTAGGTCATCAACTGGGACCCTCTTTTGCACCTGTAGCTTACTTATCAAAAAAAAACTAGATCTAACCATCCAGGGATGGGCACCTTGTATCTGTACCTTAGCAGCTGCTGAACTTCTTATTTGAGAATCAAAATAACTAGCCTTTGGGTCGCCTATTACTGTCCTCTCTTCTTATAACTTGTCACAGCTCCTAACTTATAAAGGCTTACAGACTCTACCTCCCTCCAGGGTTCTTTCCCTTCAGGTAGCTCTAATAGAGGATTCTACACTCACCTTCCAATCATGCCCACCTCTTAATATTTCCAATCTTCTTCCTCGACCTAATACTGACCACTCCCTATCTCACTCCTGCACTGAAACTTTAGAGGAACTATTACCTCATCCTTCGCACATACAGGAGGGCACACTGCCTCAGGCCATCTATACCTGGCATACAGATGGCAGCTCCTTTCTACATGAAGGGGCTAGACGAGCTGGTTATGCCATAGTGTCAGACACCGAGATGGTGGAGGCACAGGCCCTTCCTACTCACACCATCAATCAACAGACTGAACTAATAGAATTTACCTGTGCCTTTCAACTGGCACAGGGAAAATCCCTCAACATCTACACAGATTCGAAATATGCTTTTCATATCCTTCTGTCTCATGCTGCTATCTGGAAGGAGCATGGGTTACTTACCACAAAGGAGGATCAGTAACTAATGCAAACCAAATTATGGCCATGCTAAAGGCCTCCCATCTTCCCACAGCCATTGGGATTGTCCACTCTGGATCGCACCAGACAGACAACTCTATTGTCTCAAGGGGAAACAACCAAGCTGACAAGGCAGCTAGAGCTGTAGCCCTTAGAGGCCTAGACTCATCTCATCCTCCCCAGGATGTTCTTACACTGCAACCTATATCTCCACCTTCTTCACCTCCTGACACCGCCAAACTCTGTCCTATCCTCACCAACTTTTTCATCCTAATAGCCAAGCATTGTCTTCTTTTGTTAAGATCCACCTACAGCCCACTCCTGAGGACTTAAGCTTCTTAAAATCTATCACTGCTTCTTACAAAATCTGTCAGAAGTCTGACCCCAACTCAAGGTATCATAGCACCCTTTTCCTACCCATCAGGCTCCCTTCCTGGAACTGACTGGCCACTTGACTTTACCCACATGCCCACTGTCAGGCATGCCAAGTACTTCCTGGTCTTGGTGGGCATGTTCTTGGGTGGGTAGAGGCATTTCCCACAACTAACAAAAGGGCTCAGACAGTCTCTGATCTCCTCCTCCAAGAGACCATTCCCCAGTTTGGTGTCCCAGCCTCTCTCTGATCAGACAATGGTGCTGAATTTACTTCCCATGTCTCCCAAATTCTATCTAAAGCCCTAGATATCCCCTGGATTTTTTTACGTTCCTTACCACCCTCAATCTTCTGATAAGGTAGAAAGAACTAACCACTCTTTAAAAATCACTCTTGTTAATCTGTTACAGGCACTTCACCTTGATTGGGTTAAACTCCTACCTCTGGCTCTTTTTATGTTATGAGCTCTCCCAAAGCAACCTCTCCTCATCTCTCCCTTTGAATTCATGTATGGATGTACAATCCTAACTCCTGGTCTTTCACCTAAATGCTCTCCTCTCACAGACTCTCTACTTACCCCATTACTTTGTCACCTCCGTTCTCTCCTGATGAACTTTGTTGACCACCATCTACCTCGGCCATACACTGTCTCCTGTACACTACCTATCAACATTGGAGACCAAGTCCTTCTATCCCTTCCAGATCATTGGCCCACACCTCTCTCTCTCTCAAATGGTAGGGCCCTTTTAAGGTAATTCTTGTGACCCTTACAGCTGCTAAACTTAAGAGACTCTATCATTGGGTCCATCTGTCTCACCTCAAACCTTTCATTCCTTCACCTAAAAGTGACTGTTCTTCATATACATCAATCTTAATAGGACCATGCTCTGTTAAGCTCCAGAGGACAATGAGACCACCCACCTTGTCTCCAATCCCAGAAAATGAGACTCCACTCCAGCAGCTGAGCTTGACTTCACTGGAGTAGACATGGGTTTTACATCCTCCTCCTGCTGTTCATTTCTATCCAGGTTAGCCTTTATATCTGGAGATTTGAAATTCAAAAATGACCACAGATAACAAACAGTCTTTCCACGTAGGGTCAGGAAACTGCTCGATAGCCGGATGCCAGGAACCAATCCAAATTGCTATCATCCCGATATCTATAATCCCATCTAAATATTATGATCTCTATACTTGCCTTCAATTTGACCAGACAAAAATGGTCAGATGAATATGGGGGCTGCCCATATTAGTCTTGTCAGATACATATGCTAGGATCATAGATCAATCATTTCTTCTATCAACACCACAAGACACTCTTCTTCTACATACAAGACCCATGGAATTCCAGGTGGGAGAGAGGAGTTGTTGGTAAGCTCTACCATAAAAATCAGCCCATGTCCCCAGTAAGTACCATCCATATCCAGAGAAAATATGTCTCAATTGCCTAACCCTTGGATATCAGAAAAGCAGGGGAGATAATCAAACACTCCTCTGAGGTCCTTACCTCTTTGACATCACCCCTCATAAATGGCACTAACTTGTCATTTCACCTTTACTTCAGACCTTGACCTTGGCATATCAACTCCTTAATGTCACCAGACCTGGATGCTTTAAGGATTGCTGGTTATGCATATCCCCTGGAACTAATTCACAATTGTCATTTACAGCATCTCCGGAGATACTGCCAGTTCACATCACCTCTCCCTTTGTCAGCTTCCCTGGCTCCAATGTCACCATGACTCCACCCCTGGTTCCATCCCCAATTTCAACATCAAATGATGTGTTAGAATGGCAGGTTGAGTCAGAACATACCACACACTAGGCCCAAACAGTTCTTCGTGTAAGAGGTTTAATTGAGAAGGAGAGACGGGGCAGTAGCAGAGAGAGAGGAGGAAGAGAGAGAGAGGGCAAGGGAGGAATATTTCCCAGTATATATATATGGGTTCTGAGGTAGTGGCCACAGGTAAAGGTAGGAGGTGAGCCCAGTGGATTCTGGCAGCTTTTGCCCTGGCAAGAGGTCTGTAAGGCTGGCCCATGTGACTTCACGGGCTTTGCAGGCCCTGATGCTAATACTGAGTATGAGTTGGGAGTTGAAATTTGCAAGAGAAAAAATATTAATAATTTAAAAAGAATAGGTGAGATAAAGATGATAATGTTACAAGATCTCACAAAGACTGGCTGGGGATTTCTACCTTTCCTGTAATCAATGAACTGTGTTTACCATAAAAATGTTAATGGTACCCTATTCTTCAGTAGTCTCTGGTATCTTCATGTGTAAAAGAGTCAAAACACACAATAGTATTGTAAGGGTCCATGATTCACCAAGGAATGATATCCCAGATTCAAATATTATGTAAACACAAGGGTGTTTTGTACTGCAAATCAACCATGCTGGGGTCTCTCATTACCAAGATAGAGAGAGACACCCAAGTGAGTTTGCAGGCCTGATTTAAAGGACATTAGGGAATTCCTGAGTAGGTGACCTCTATGTTAATCTGTTGATTCCATCTGGAAGGACATTCCATTACCAGGGTGTGGGGACTGGAAACTTGCTGCAGAGGTCTGGAAACTGTTACTCAGGAAGTGGCTGAGGAAGTCTGGGAACTGCTGCTGACCTGTTGTTCTTGCTTCAGGCCAGGTGGTTGGGACATTCTATTACCTGGAAGTGAAGGCTAGAACCTGAGTTTTTTCTATGAGTAATTGACCTGACTGGGCTTGCCTGGACTTGCCCAGTTTTTAGGCCTAGTCTCCTTAACTGCCAATTTGAAGTTTGTCATGGAATCACCCTAGCCTTCTCAATATGACTTAACTAGAATACAGTGAGAATAATGAGAGTGTGTGATAAGTGTGGATTTTTGTTGTTGTTGTTCTATTATTTTTAACAGTGTTTAGTTGCTTACTTCTCACTAGAAAAAAAATTACCATAGAATATTTTGGTATTTATTTTAAATTAAGGTGATGTATTAGAATGGCAGTGGCTCAAGTCAGAATATACCACATACTAGGCCCAAGCAGTTCCATGTGTAAGAGGTTTAATTGAGAGGGAGAGAAGGGGCAGTAGTGGAGAGAGAGGATGGAGAGACGGAGAGATAGGAATGTTACATACACACACACACACACACATATATATATATATATACATATATATGTATATATACATATATATATGGGTTCTGAAATACTGGTCGCAGGTAAAGGTGGGAAGTGAGCCCAATGGATTCTGGGAATATGGCGGCTGTTGCCCTGGCAATAGGTTTGTGAGGTCCATCGATGTGATGTCACAGGCTTTGGAGGCCCTGATGCGAACCGGACATAAGGTAGTAGTTGAAAATATTAAATGAAATTCATAAAGCAGATACATTTATGATTTTGAACTTATCTGAAGCTAATTAGGTCCTGCTTTTTGGATTTAACAAGATGAGTAGTTACTAGAAAAGCATTGACATAAGCTTAGCCTGATCCAGTTACATAGTCAAATACTCTCAATCCTCAGAAGGTAAAGGCAGGAACATTGTAAGTTTGAGGCCATCCTGTGCTACATAAAGTCATCCTGGGCTACAGAGTAAGACCTTGTCTCAAAGAAATGTTTTAAATGTCAAAATATATTCTTTGTAGAAAAAGTGAAGTATTCCAAGGTTACCTATAATCAGTTTTACACAATAAACTTTATTAAGGAAAATAAGAAAATCAGAAAGGTAACCAATAAAGTTACCTTGAAGCACAGGTTTGTGTGAATTTCTCTGCTGTAGTTGATGAAATACATGTTATGACCATCATAGCTCAAAATATGTAATACCCCTAGTGGCGCTCAAAACTCCAAACTTAGATTTACTGATAAATTGGAAGGAAATACAATGGAAGGAAGGGTAAGTAAACAATGTCTGCAGAAATAATCTTCAAGATGAAAATCAAAAATGGAATGGCCACATATTATTCTATTTAACCACAGGTTGATTTCTTAGTGTCAAGTTTGTCCTGAAGACATTTGATGTTATTCAGTTTCATTATGTATGACTACACCTGAGGAGCAAAATTGAGTGTCACATACCATATTTAACAACAACAATAAAATTTACTGATTACTCAATGAACATTTAGTGATGTTAAAAGTATGATAATGCTTGAAATCTTTCCTCCTTGTTCTACATGATGCATCAGTTCTTAAATTTCCAAAGTAGAAAGATCAGACGATGTATCAGCATGTGGGTGATTAAAAGAGTCATTTTTAAAGCACTCTTAAGTTTAGCATCAATATTCTAGGTTCATAAAACTGAGGGCAGTATTTATGTCAACTGTCAGTTAACATCCATAACTGGAAAATAAGTGAGCAAACTAGTCAGAAGTTTTAAAATATTTACGTTTTCAGGAGAATTGTCAGATAAAGTACACAACAACAGCTGACCACAAGTCAAGTGCTCACAGTGCAAGAATGAACTTCTGAGTCACTTTCTCCACCATGCACAGAGAAATCTGAGACCTAGAGAACTATGCCTGTCATCCCAGTGCTGAAGAGGTGGAGACAGGAGGCTGTATGGAGCTCCAGTAAGATTGTACCTCACCATTGGAAAGCTCCAGTCAAAAACAAGGTGTTAAAGCAACTGAGGAATGATTTCCAGAGTGGTTGTACTCCCATTTGCAATGGAGGAGTGTCCCTCTTTCTCCACATCCTTGCCAGCATGTACTTCAGTTTTTGACCTTAGCCATTCTGATTGGTGTAAGGTGGAATCTCAAAGTCGTTTTGATTTGCATTTCCCTGATGATTTAGGATGCTGAACATTTCTTTAAGTACTTCACAGCCATTTGAGATTCCTCTGTTGAGAATTCTCTGTTTAGTTCTATACCCCATTTTTTATTGGGTTGTTTAGTTTTTTGGTGGTTAGCTTCTTGAGTTCTGTATATATTTTGGATATTAGCCTTCTATCAGATGTGGGGTTGGTGACATTTTTTTCCCAATCTGTAGGCTGCCGATTTGTCCTATTGACTGTGTCCTTTGCATTACAGAAGCTTTTCAGTTTCTTGAGGTCCCATTTATCAGTTCTTTAAACTGTCCCGCATTTTCACGGACTGGGTTCTCTCTCAGTTGAAGGGAGAAAAAAGACCTGAAACACAGAGTTCTAGAACAAAAGAACGTGAAGTCAAGTTGATTCCCAATCAAGGCTTCCACTTTTGGGGTTCAGGATTTATATGTACACGAGAAAGCGAAACTGGATCTCTAGGTTACAGTGACATTTGCATAACATAAACAATTTGGAAGGAATCAGGAAAGAGTCAGAAAGAAGTCAAGGGGAAGCTGGGCTGCTGGGTGTGCCCACTCTCAAGGGCAGCGGCTCAGGGTGTCCCACAGGTTTTGGCGCTGGGAGAGGTTGGACACGTGGCCCACTGTGGAGGGTAGGGGTCAGTATCGGATGTCCTCAGGCAGTCAGTTTGTTTACATTCAACAATGTCCTTAGCCAGCGGACATGCCAGCCACCAGGCATACCTTCCTCTGGAATCCTCAAAGGCGGAACTCAGTGTAGTGGGCCTTTGTTTTAGGCCCAGCAGGCGTGAGTTGACAGTCTCCAGTTGTAAACTCTGATGTTGCAGAGTTGAGGCAGGAAGGAGAGACCCAACAAGTTCTTGATCTTACAGCCTGATTAGGAAATTCCCCCTCCCTGTGCCAATGAGTTTGAAGCTCTTTCCCATTTTCTCTTCCATTAGATTCAGTGTATCTGATTTTATGTTGAGATCTTTGATCACTTGGACTTGATTTTGTACATGGTGACAAATATGGATCTATTTTCATTTTTATACATACAGAATGCCTGTTAGACCACCACCATTTGTTGAAGATGCTTTCCTTTTTTCATTATGTATTTTTGGCTTCTTTGTCATAGATCATTTACCCACAAATGTGTCAGTTTATATCTGTGTCTTCAATTATATTCAATTGATCAACATGTCCTTCTCTGTACCAGTGCCATTTGGTTTTTATCACTATTACTCTGTAGTATTGTTGGACCAATAAAGGCAATCTGATTGAGCAAGATTTACTCCAGAGACTCAGTAGAAAATCCTACAAGGAAAAGAACAGGAAGCTACACCCCCAGACATTAAGCTGCTGACACCATGAGCCCTCATTCCATCATCCTGTATCTATCATGTAGACAATATCCCAAGCTCCCAGTATTCTGGTTGAATTCTACCCCCCCAACCCCAATCATCTGACTATAGCCAGGTATGCCCCACCCCACAGTTACCTGGGAACAGCAAGTTAGCCCAACTCACTGTAAAAGGGACTGCTTGGTCCCTCCTCTCTCTCTTAACTTCTTGTTTTTTTCTTGTCTTTACTCTCACCTCTTGCTTCCTCTCTCCCCTTCCCTTTCTCTCTTCTCTTCACATGGCTATGACCAGCTTCTACGTTTGGTCTGTCTCTCTCTCTCTCTCTCTCTCTCTCTCTCTCTCTCTCTCTCTCTCTCT
>JADRCD010199889.1:37392-53368 GCA_019843815.1 Montemys delectorum
TCTCTCTCTCTCTCTCTCTCTCTCTCTCTCTCTCTCTCTCTCTCTCTGTTTTCTACAATAAAACCAAAACTATGGACTGCCTCCTTTCATCTAGACTCACCATGCTGGCTTAGGCCTTCCCCTAAAGAGCCTCGTCTAATCTCCTGCAGGAAAGCCTTGCAGCATTTCCAGCCTAGTGACCAGATCAAGGGGAACCACTGTGCACCCCTCTTTCTCCCTACCCCTTTCTCCCTTTCACCCCTGACAGGGCTGTCCCTGGGCCCCCCACTTCATTCTCAGCTCTTCTACTATATCCAGCACAGTCTGGGATGTCTGAGACTGAGAACCCACAGGACTGCTCCCTTCTACCCAATACCCTGCGCCCTGCCGTGGGGTTAGTGGCTTCCCACAGCCAGGTGCCCACCCAGTGGTGTGGAGAGCTCAGGCAGTTTCCCAAATCCACCCGTCCAGTGCCCCTGAGCTCTGGCTCTCCTAAGGTACCCAGCAGTCTGTGGGGCACAAGAGCTGGAGCCAAGACTGCACCTTCCCTACCCCACCTCACCTCCAGGGGGTTCTGGTGGCCTAACACAGCCTGATGCCTGTCCTGTAGGGTACTGCACCAGTCTTCCAAGCTGTGGTGGGAAGCTGGTCTCCCTCCCACCTCTTTATTTCCCCACCCAGTTTGGGGAAATACTATAGCTTGAAGTCAGGGATGGTGAGCCCCCGAGAAGTTCTTTTATTAAGAAGTTTTTTTTTTTTGTTTTTTTTTGTTTGTTTTTTGTTTTTTTTTTTTATGTTTTAGTTTTTCAAGACAAGGTTTCTCTGTGTAGCCCTGGTTGTCCTGGAACTCACTCTGTCGACCAGGCTGGCCTGGAACTCAGAAATCCTCCTGCCTCTGCCTGGGATTAAGACTTTTTTTTTTTTTTTTGCCCCACTATCCTGGGTTCTTTGTTTTTTCCATTCCATGTTTGTGAAGGATTGTGTTGGAATTTTGATGGTGATTGCACTGAATCTGTAGGTTGTTTTTGGTAAGATATCCATTTTTCTTATGTTAATCCTACTAATTTATGACCACAGGAGATCTTTCCATTTTTTGACATCTTCTGTGATTTCTTTCTTGAGAGACTTGAAGTTCCTGTCATACAATCTTTTACTTGTTTGGTTAGAGTTATCCCAAGATATTTTATAGTATTTGTGATGATTGTGCTGTTTCCCTATTTTCTTTTTCAACCCATTTATCATTTGTATAAAGGAAGGCTACTTACTGGTTTGTTTGAGTTAATTTTATGTGCAGCCACTTTGCTGAAGTTGTTTATCTGCTGTAGAAGTTCTGTGGTAGAAATTTTGGGGTTGCTTCTGTATACTATCATATCAAATAATGATATTTTGATTTTTTTTCTTTGCCAATTTGTATCCCCTTGATCTCCTTTTGTGGTCTTATTGCTCTAGCAAGAACTTCAAATACTATATTGAATAGATATGGGAGAGTGGGAAGCCTTGTCTCAGATTTTAGTGGGATTGCTTTAAGTATCTCTCCATTTAATTTGATACTGGCTGTTGGTTTGCTATATATTGCTTTTACTGTGTTAGGGATGGGCCTTGAATTCCTGTTCTCTTCAATATTTTTAACATGAAGTAGTGTTGTATTTTGTTAAATGCTTCAGAATCTAATGAGATGATAGTGTGATTTTTTTCCCTTGAGTTTGTTTGAGTGAATTACATTAATGAATTTTCATACATTGAACCAACCTTACATGCCTGGGATGAAGCCTACTTGATCATGGTGGAAATAGTTCTATCTAATGACCCAGTGATACCACTATTGGGTATATAGCCAAAAGATTCCCCACCATACCATAAGGACATGTGCTCCAATTTGTTGATAGTGGCCTTATTTGTGATAGCCAGAAGCTAGAAACAACCCAGATGTCCCTCAAACAATGAATGGATACAGAAAATGTGTTTCAAGGCAAGCAATGGTGGCACATGCCTTTAATCCCAGCACTTGGGAGGCATAAGCAGGCAGATTTGTGAGTTCGAGGCCAGCCTGGTCCACAGAATGAGTTCCAGGGCAGCCAGGGCTATACAGAGAAACCCTGTCTCGAAAAACAAAAAGCAAAAAACAAACAAAAAAAAAGAAAAAAGAAAGAAAGAAAGAAAGAAAGAAAGAAAGAAAGAAAGAAAGAAAAAATGTGGTTCATTTAGACAATGCAATAAATATTACTCAGTTATTAAGAATGAGGGCATCATGAGTTTTGAAGCCAAATGGGTGAAACTAGAAAATATCCTGAATGAGGTAACTCAGACCAAAAAGGACATGCATAGCATGTACTCACTAATAAGTGGATATTAGCCAAAAATGTAGAGAATACCTAAGATACAATCCACAGAACTCAAGAAGGTTAACAAGCCAAAAGGGCCCAAGTGAGGATGTTTCAATCCCTCTTGGGAGGGAGAAGAAAAGGATTGTGGGAGAGGCAGGGAGGGACCTAGGTGGGAGAGAGGAGGGAGAGTGGTGTGATTAGGTATGGGGCTGGCAGAGACAGGAGAATGAATGAAAATATGCTCCCTGGAAGGGGGTGAAAGGTAGGGGGGCACCCTCTAGAAAGTATCAGAGACTGGGAGGTGAGAGACTCAGGATTCAAAGGGACCTTAGATGAAATGCACAACATTGGGGAAATTGGAAAATTTGTACCTCTAATAGAAAGACAGGATATCAAGTAGAGGGATAGGGTTGCCATCCCACAGTCAAAAATTCTGACCCAGAATTGTTCCTGTGTAAAAGAACTGCAGGGACGAAAATGGAGAAGAAACTGAGGTTCAGTGACCAGCCCAACTTGGGATCCATCTCCAGGGGAGACTCCAAGATCTGATAATGCTATGGTGCCACACCCACTCCAGTCCAAAAGCTCGGCCACAGTCCTGAGGCAAAAACGTTTCATGAAACTGGTCTTCTGGAAGTCATTGGCATCCTGTAACACAGATTGGTCCAGATTTGTCCTTTTGATAGTTGATGGAGGGCTTTGCATGCTTTCTTTCAGTATTGTTTTATTATAGGTATAGAGGTACCCCCAAGGAATGATTTGACAAATAGCCAAGTTAGATTGGATGTTGTTTCCTGGCCTCCAACAGTGTCCCAACATCCTAGTCAATTGATGAGCTGACCAATTCTAAGCTTTCCGTGAATAATACAATGCTCTAGTTCCTTCTTAAACTACAACCCACCTTCTTCCTAGACCATTGTAAATTCCTGTATATGAGAGAATAACTCAGGTGTTATTCTAAGTATTTGTGGGGGACCTCCAGTTACCAGAGGAGCCCACCAACTTTCTTCTATTAAGTAATGTACTCTTGGAATTTTGTAAGAATGTTACCTATTCAGATGAAATGCCTCCATTGTTGAAAGAGAGATAGTGAAAGAAATCAGGCATTGCAGTTTACTAAGTAAGAGTTAATAATCCCAGGGAAAATTCAACAAAGTAAACTTAGAATTCTCATTACATTCATTTATGGCAGAGTACATTACTTAATAGAAGAAAGTTGGTGGGCTCCTCTGGTAAATGGAGGTCCCCCACAAATACTTAGAATAACAGCTGAGTTATTCTCTCATATACAGGAATTTATAATGGTCTAGGAAGAAGGTGGGTTGTGGTTTAAGAAGGAACTAGAGCATTGTATTATTCACAGAAAGGTTAGCAAGAACAGGACCTCCCTGGTGTATATTTTTGCAAGCCTAGAAGAATAGCATAGTTATATGTTTACTAAGGGCTGGCTGGTGGTGAGTTATTACAATAGACTAGAATTGAAACTATGGCTAGGACATGAAGCCCTCACACCAGGCTTCTAAGAATAAACTGACTTTAGATAAGGCTGACTTTATCTCAGTTTTAACCAGTGTCTGGTTCCTGACAATTTTCATGTATGCATTTTTCTGTCTTGTTTAAAGAATCATTATGCATCGGATGACCTCAAAGTACCTTGGCTGATGTATTATTTCTTCTGTAATAACTATATAAGTCTGATGCTTACTTTGAGAAATTACACTCAGATTCAGCCATCTCTTGTGTTCATGTCTGTTTGTCACTTGCTGACTCCTTGCCCACCTGAGTACCAGAACTCTGATTCTCCCTGGGTTGAGGGACCCTGACTGGGTCAGCCCACATGGTGTGCTAATAGACAGGAGCCTAGCATGGCAGTCCTCTGAGAGTCCCAACAAACAGCTGAAAGAGTCAGATGCAGATACCTACACCCAACCATTGGACTTAAGTTGGGAACTTCTGTGGTTGAGGAGGAGGGCAACCCCATAGGAAGACCAGCAGTTTCAACTAACTCGGACCCCTGAGATCTCTCAGACTCTGAGCCACCAATCAGGCAACATAGAAGAACTAGTCTGAGGCCCTGGACACAAATACAGCAGAGGACTGCCTGGTCTGGCCTCAGTGAGATGTGCCTAAGCCTCCAGAGACTTGAGGAGCCCAGGGAGTGGGGAGGCCTGGCAGCCTGAGGGAGTGTGGGGAGTGGGGTGGGTGGGAGTGGGGAGTCATCCTCTTGAAGACAGGAAGGAGGAGGAATGGGATGAAGAACTGTGGGGGGGGGGGCTGGGAGGAGATCAAGGGCTGGACTTTAAAATATAAAAGTGACAAAAAATTAAATTTAAGTTTTTAAAAAAAGCAACTGAGGGAAACATTCTCCTCAAGCCCTGACCTCCTTATACATTTGCAAACACATATTGCATGTACACAAACATACACACACACACACACACACACACACACACACACACACACACACACAAGGCATGCATGCATGCATGCATGCATGCATATACACTCAAAGAGACAGACAGACAGACTGACAAAGAGTGACAGAAACAGGAGAGACAGAGATAGGTATCACCTATATAAAAGTACAAAAGAATTAGGGAGATGGCACAGTTGGTAGAGATAAAGAGACAAAAAGAGACAGAAACAGGGAGACACAGAGAGGCATCCTCTATATAAAAGCATAAAAGAACTAGGGAGATGGCACAGTTGGTAAAATGCTCTCTGGCCTTGTAATTAGGGACTGTGTTTAATCTCTGTAGCATGTGTAAAAAGAAAACAAAAATCAGATGTGGTGTTTACACTTGTAATATCATCCCTGGAAGACAGAAATAGGTTGATACCTTGAGGTTCACTGTCCTCTCACATTTGTCTAATCAATAAGCTTCACACCAATCAGAATCCCTGTCTCAAAAACAAGACAGAAAGTCTGTGAAGAATAACAATTAGGTTTGTCCTCTGTCTACCTTACATAGGTTTACACAAGTGCACAGAAAGCCATGCATGCATGTGCATATGAAAATTTAAACATGAAATATATCATATGTAATATATGTTCAGAAATATTAAATATATGCAGAAATATATGCATGATGCATACACCAAAACCACTTTAGGGATCTTATATTACATTTGCTTTTGGTTCACAAATGTGAAAAACTTTCACAGTTCAAAATATTAATATTTGAATTTTGCATGGTTACTACTCTTAGAGAGCCATATGTGTACTTTAAATGGTTTCATACAAAATTGTGACATCATATGCATACATACATACACACACACACTCCTAGAATAATTGCATAATGTCAGGTAATACAACATTCCAATGTATACAATCTCTTCCTATAAGTAAATAAATAAGTACATAAATATGACAAGGAGGTCAAGCCAGATTATTCAATCATCTGCCGGTTCAGTTGTTTCTCTCCAAAGACCAAGATGAGCAATTCATATGCTTTATCGTCTGGCAGAAATCCAAACCTAAAGCAAGAGGGCCCTTTGAAGAGTCCATCAAGAGACTTACAAGTGCCCAAACACAGCACTTCTTTCCAATATTCCTATCTAGTCCTGCATTTATCAAAATACACTACGGTTTTTCCTTGCAGTACAAAGAAGTATTGCTTATTGTTTTATAAGGTGGCATGTAAAAGGTGACAGAAAATAAAAATAATCTTTATTCCCAAAGAAATAAAATATCACAAGAATCAAACTTGCTTTAATGAATGTGGTCACTCTTTGCATTGCATGAATAGGAGATTGAAAGTTAAAGATGAAATTGACAAAATATAAGAGAAAATTAATAATTAATTTCTTAATTATTAAAAGCTAAATATGTAAATGGAGCAATCTAATTAAAGTATTTTTTTCATTTGAAGTTTACTCTTCTCAGACGATAAAATGCTTAATATTTTGAGCTCCAGTATTGTAAAACCTCAATCTATG
Source organism: Montemys delectorum (assembly GCA_019843815.1). Taxonomy (NCBI): domain Eukaryota; kingdom Metazoa; phylum Chordata; class Mammalia; order Rodentia; family Muridae; genus Montemys; species Montemys delectorum. Next base: position 43,638 of record JADRCD010199889.1, read on the forward strand.
TGCTTTCTCCTTTAGTTTGCTTTGGCTAAATATGATCTTTGTGGCTTCATGTGAGTTCTTTAATTGTTTTTCTTTCTAATTTTGCAAAGAATAGCATTGGGATGTTGGTGGCTATTGAATTGAGTCTATAGATTACACTGCTGTTTATGCAATATTAATTCTTCCAACATTGGGACAAGGAAGTTCTTTCCCTCATCTAGTATCTTATTTGATTATTCCTGAAGGCCTTGAAGTTTTCTTTGGAGAAGTCTTTCCCTTCTTTGGTTAGGTTTATTCCTATGTATTTTCAAGTTATTAAACTGGCAAAGGTATGGCCATACACTTTTTGACAAATAAGTAAAAGGCATGCAGTTGCAAACAGCCCATATTCATCAAATAGTATTGGCAAAACTGTGTACACCTGCAGGTAAATGAAATTAGAATCATATTTTTCACCCCCTACAAAAAAAAAAATCAACCCAAAGTGCATCAAAGACTTTAATTTAAAAGCTGAAATGCTGAACTTGCAAGAAGAAAACATAAGGAAAGCAATCCAAGATATGTCTGTAGGCAAGAATTTTCTGAACCTAACTCCAACAGCACGGGAACTAGCCCAAGATTTAAAGCGTGGAACTCATGAAATTAAAAGGTTTCTGCATAGCTATTCACAATCGTAAGGAAATGGAGCCAGTCTACATGTACATAAACAGACGAAGGGATAGTGAAAAGGTAGTAGGTAAGTACAATTCAATTCCGCAAACATAGCTGTGTGTATGTGAGACAGTGTGTTTGGTATAGGTAAAGCCTAAAAGATTAAAAATGTAGCTGAGAAAGGCAATGATACTAAAGTTAATACTAAATAAGAATTGGTGTGGACAAATGGACACATGGAAGATGAAGAGAGGAAAAAGGCAAAGGGATAGTAGGCTATGGGGAGTAAACATGGTGTAGCAGAGGGACTGTGGAGCTGATGGGGAAGATGAATGTACCAAAGGCATGCTTTATCCAAAAAAATACCATAATGTGCCTCAGGCTGGCCGATCTGGGCCTCCCTCAACCCACGGGAGAAACGGGGTCCTAGTCAGATCGATGAGGTGTAGGCGGCGAAGAAATGATGGCAGAGATGACACATGAAGTATAGGATCTGAATGTATTTCTTAAAAATGGCATCAGACTTTTACAGTCATTGCAAAAGAGAAATGATAAATCTGGCGGCTTAGTAATTAAGGTATATTTAAGGCCACCTGAAACACCCTGAATCTAAAGCAGCAGCCATCTCTCTGGATAGGCTCTGCATCCCCCCAGGCCCAAGCTGGGCCCGGGGGACTGCCGCCTAAGTTCTAGTGTGAGTCTCTGTCCAAGAAGTCCAAGAGAGTCCAAGAGAGAATCCAAGAGCGAGTCCAAGAGAGTGCCCAAGTCCAAGAGAAGGCACAAAGTGAAAAGCAGGCTTATATGGTATACAGGAAACAGGGCAAATGACAAGAGTCACGTAGATGGGCGGGGATCAAAAGAATCAGAGTGCAGAACTGAAGTCACGGAGGCAAGTGACCGCTACACAAGGTCGGTAGGTAGGATCACGTAGCCAGGTGTGAAGCAGGCCGAAGAGAGCAATGGTGCCCTCTCCACTGGGGCTAATTTGGTATTCCTATACTAATTCTCTGCTTCTGCTGGAGGTAAGACTAGGATAGTCCGATCTGGCATTTCTTGTTAACTCTCTGGGTCTCCCTGGCTGGAGGCACGCACCTGAAAGTTCTGACCTAACCGTTCTAGCTAATGTCCTTGAGTTTCTAGTATGTAAAACAGTTCTGACTATTGTGAGACTGCCCTAAGGAATGAGGAATGAGCTTGACCTCTGTTGTGACTCTAAGGGCAGAACTTGTCTGACAGGCAGATTCCTTGAGTGAAATTCCAAGCTAAGGATAGCTTGGAATTAAATTAGGATATATTGGAAACATCGTGCTGGCCAGGAAACAATGCCCAGTCTTAGCCATAAATGAATCATTTCTTGGGGTACCTTTATGCCTAAATATGAGGGTGTGTTGACGATTGGAAAGACTGATCTGGAACACATCTGAGGTAGGAGATGCCAGCAGCTACCTTCAATAGCCAGGAGGCTCGGGTATCCCTTTGGGTCCTTATTGCCTCTTGCCCTTGATCAGGTTTTTAAGCCCGATACTGCAGACGTGACTGGCGTAGACGAGTGTGCGTGGCAATAATGAATGCTGGAGAGGTGACTCAGTACCTAAGAGCACTCCCTGCTTTTCCCAAGAACCAGAATTCAGTATTCAGTTCCCAGCACTCAGTGTCATGTACCCCAAACTGCTTATAACTCCAGTTACTGGGAATCTGCTGTCCTCTTGCTTCCTTAGGCATATGGCCCTCTTTTGCATTCTCTCTCTCTCTCTCTCTCTCTCTCTCTCTCTCTCTCTCTCTCTCTCTCTCTCTCTCTCTCTCTGTCCTCACTTCTTCTCCATCATTCATTTTCTCTCTTCTTCCTTTTATATGTGTGTGTGTGTGTGTGTGTGTGTGTGTGTGTGTCCACACACAGATAAGAAAACTAAGTCCCTTGTAAATTCTGCTCCGTCTTCCTCAGTGAGCACAACCTGGCTGTGGACACATTCTTCCCTTTTGTCTTAGACCCAGGCAGACTCTCTCCCACCTCCACTTGCCTCCCTTTTGATTGCTTTCACTTGGAAGTCCAAGGCTCTGCAAGTCTTCTCTGCTCTCCTGGGCACTGTAGACAGGAAACCTCGATAGCAGCCTTCAGACCCTTCCAGTCCCAGGGAAGCCAAGTCCCCAACCAGTACTCAAATGCTCCTTTCTTGCCTTCTCAGAACTTCCTCTGCCAGCCTATAAATATTTGAACACAATAAAATTGTTTAAAGATTCACAACATTTGATTTGTCTGTCTCTTTAGAAAGTTCCCAAAAGTGCTGTGTTTTTTTCCCCTTAGCTAAACAGAAGAAGCAGCAGAAAAAATATATTTTTGTCAAAGTCACACAGAACTAGACTCTAACACAAGAAATATTCTTTACTTAAAGTAGACACAAATAGCTATATGTATGTACTTATAGAGATAAGTTAAACCACTGATATCTTCTGCAGTGACACTTTCCATGTGTGTTTCATCAGCTATCTCTTTGGTGAAATCTGGACTGAACAATAGGTTTTTATGAGAAACTTAGTATGCAAAACACTCAGAAATGCTACCTACTCCTAACATTATTAGTGTAAATTCCTAAGTGAGCATTTTGCTTATGTCTTACTTGAATTTTTAATTTTGGGGAAATTCATACTTGAGTAGTGTTTTTACATCATTCACCCCTCCCTTTCCAACTTCCAACTCTTTCTATTGTCTCCAACTCAGGGTCCCTGATACATACATATGGATATGCATATGTACATGCAAAAGTATATGTTAATGCTCATACTCTGCACACACGTGGGCATGTGCACACTCGAGCATGCATACACACACACACACACACACACACACACACACACATATGGAGAGAGAGAGAGAGGGATCGAGAGAGAGGGGGGAGGGGGGAAGGAGAAAGGTTGAAACACCCCTACTGAATTCCAAATGGCCATTTTAAAGGCTGTGACCTCTACCAATGGCTAGCAGTGTCCATGGTCTTTCTCTTGGAAATCACTTACCCTTGGAAGGTCTACCAAAATCCAGGTCAGGCCCCACTTAGAAGCAACACAACTTGGACTCAATAAACTTGACTGGAGAAGAAATCTCCAAGTTTCAGTGGGAAGGATGTAAGGGTAGAGAAGGTGGTTATGGGAAGAGTTGGTGAGTGAATGTGTTCAAAATACAATGAATGAAACTTTTAGAGAATTAATAAAATATTGTTTTGTGAATATTTGAACAGTATCTTTCGGACAGGACAAGACAATTGCACACAAATTCACAGCAGTTTTGAATGCATGCACAAGATGAGCCAAACTCCCCACTGTGGGGAGAGGTTCATGAACTCACACCTCGAACTGATAAGCTGTTGGTAATTGATAGAGGAGGAAGAGTCACCTTTATTCAGGGATGTAATCCCTTGGAGGTTACATCCACTCCAGTGGATGGCCTCATACCTATGCACAAAGTAGATTCAGTGATTTGTTTTTGTTTTTGTTTTTTGTTTGTTTTTGTTTTTCTTTTAAGAGTACATTATGTTGAGAGAAACAAGTGTGGGTGGTAAGGAAGAAATTGGAGGTAAAGGAATGGGGGAGGATTTGAACAGAACGCACTACAGGAATGTATCGAATTCTTAACCTGAGCAAGTGTGAATGGTAAGAGGATCGGCTGTTGTGGCAGAGGACTGCAATAGGAGGACTTCAGACAGGATGGGAGTGCGCTTCCTTCTACAAGTCAGAAAATGTGGGCCAGGAAGATATGGGGAGTTATTGTTATCATTGTAAAATTTATCCCTTTATTCCTGTCGTTCTTTTTCTTTGGCAATAAACTTGGAACTCTGTAGTGGTCAGATGCTGTGAGGCACCAAGTTGTGCAAACACAGAACATATCCTAAAGGTTCCTGAATTTGTTTTTACTCCATAAATTAGGTGTAAAGATTACATTAATTTGAGCTTAGAATGCCATCGACTATCACAAGGTACAAAGAACTCTGGATAAGTGTAATTATAAAGAAAAGAAAACATATCGGATATTTAACCTTATTCACTTGTGGCAAGGAGACTTAATTAAGTCTTTAGAATTTTTTAAATTATAAAATGACCTTGCCTTTTCTAAGTTAACCTTTTAGTGGGAATTTACCTTACTCAGGAAAATCTTGAGGAGAGTACCAATGCATAATCAGAGACTTACAGCCAGGATGAAAAATCTAAAACAAAAAACAACAGAAGAAATAGGAAGGAGACTGGCATCAGTGTGCATATCACTATTAGCTGAATCTGCTAATTTAACAAGACTCTGATTGGTAGTAGATAAAAAATTTTTATAGGTATTCAGATATATATATGTATATATGTATATATATATATGTATATATATATATATAAAAATGTGTCTTACATCCCACCTCATGGTATATAAAAATTCTATTTGGATTTTAATAAACTCGTACACAAATTCTTCAGTGAACAGGTTATCTCATTTCCTCTAAATTGATTAACATCCATATCAACAAACCATGGGACATTTTCTAGCTTCTAAAACTCAAAACAGAGAAAGAATTGAGATTAACTTCAGCAAACCTGGGTGGTAAAGCTACAAAGCAAATATGGCCTTCATAAACTGAAGTTTCCTTTAAAAAGATACAAAAACATGTTTTAATTGCTTGCCATTCTTAAAAAGGTCCTGAAATCTTTTCATCTAAGAAACAATTCTAACTTTACACATAAACATACACACACACCACATTCACTAATATAAATCTAATAAAATTTCCATAAACTATCCACATAGGTACAAAAGTGCAAGCATATTAAAATCATATTTTACATTCTCCCTAATATAAAACATTTGAAAATACAATTCAAAGTAATAATTCAAAAATGTTTTCATGCTAATATATTCCTGGGTTTGCTGACCTTTCGTGTGTGTGCACAAGCATGCATGAGAACCACCTGGATCATGCCAGAATTGAAATAAAACTACCACCTGGAAGAAAAGCTGCACATATCTCTAAGCCCTCTGCATGCCATTGAATTAACAGAATTCATATGTGCAGCCAACTAATATTTCTGTATGTATACATTAGGTTTTCCCATGTGACAGTGCTGTGATGCATTTTCTAGGTGAGTGGCTCTAAGCCACTTGGCAGCAGCTGTTTCTTTTCATGTCTTGCACACTGACAAAGCAAAAACTTGTGTCCTCATTAGGAGTGGGTATGAGAGGGGTTACTGGCATAGCTGTGTCTAATTTGGTGTCATCCCTTTCTTGAACTTTCCTTCCCCATGAGTGTACTCTTTAAAATTTTCTTCTCTGCCGTCTTTTTAATTCATAAAGAGCATATATTTTTCCCAATGGAATACAAATTAAAATTTGTACTTAAAGACAAAAAAAAAAAAAGTGTGGTAGAAGCTTATTCAATGTGGTTAGCTTTGTGTGTCTAGGAATAGTTGTTAATTAGTGTTTTGGAATCACTTTATCATGGCCTATGTTCTCCCCAGTACTTGATTGGAGTTTTAGAAACATTATAGCTGCAAATCTCTTTGCTTCCATGTGTTCCATTCACCCCACAACAGACTTCTCCTTTGACCTCCTCATTGATCTAACTGGGGGTGTTTACGGCTGGCTACCTCATTGCCACCCTGATAAAGACAGAACTGCCCCTTTTACTTTTGCTACATTTTTCTCCAGTTTCTCACCCCAGAGCCTGTCTCCTCCTCCTCAGTAAATCACATTGATGTGATTTTTAACCCTGCTCCAGCTATGTGAAGATCTGGACTGTTTTCAAATTTCCAGTTAAGCAGCTCTTAATCTTTCTCCAGTCTCCTCTTTACTTCCACTCCTACAATGATGTGCTAGCCGCAGCAGATTCCCTTAGAATCAGATCTCTTGGTCTGCATGATTCTTTTTCTGCTGAAGACTCAGCTTTCCCTGATGGGGCTCTTCCTAAACTGTCAACATGGCGGTGGTATAGGACACTCTGACTGTACTCAGTAGGTTTAATCCTTCTCTACTACTTTGTTCAGTGCTCCTCAATTTACTATCTTCTCTGTCCTGAAAAAGGCATTTCTCTAAACCTACTTAACACTATCTTGCTCAAGCCACTGTGTTAAGCCTGCTTTATTTGGAAATTCGAAATGGAGGACAAATTCAGTTCAATGTAGTCTGTAAACTGAATCCACTTCCTCAAACTACTCTATGTATTTAGAACATTTATATATATATATATATATATATATATATATATACATTTACCCACATCTCTATATCATGTTTAATAAAAATTCATAATACTATAGAAAATATTAAGCTTAGAAAAATCTGTGCCTGCCCAAACCTTCAGGGGATTAATGGAACTTTATGACCAGACAGAATCCTTGGTATTGTTTTTGGAAGATCAAAAATATTATTACCAAATATGAGAATGAAAATACATGAAGGGTTTGATAATCAGGCTGATCCTTCCTCAATTACACAATCTAATTCTTTAAAGAAAACCAGAAAAAAATTAGTTCCCGCAATACCATCTGAACGACCTAAATGAACTACCAAACATTAGAACTTTTAAGCATTTAGAAAGTATTCAATTGTAAAAATAATAAAATCATTAGCATCAGAGCTGGACAGACAGATGGCTCAGTAGTTAAGAACATGTGTTACTCTTGCAGAGGAACTGGGTTCAGTTCCCAGCACACAGGTCACCAGTGTCTGTAGTCTGGGGTAGTGAAATCCCTGTCTGCTTTCTGCAGGCGTCATCCAGAAAAGAACTCATATACGCACAGTTTAAAAAGATAAAAAGGGAGAGCTGAGGGAACATAGTAGGGAGCACTTGCTTATCAAGTACTCTGAGTTCAATTCTCAAACCGCAACAATAAAGGAAAAGACAGCTATTCTCACTATGTTAATCCCACCGATCAGTGAGCATGGGAGATCTTTCAGTCTTCTGATAACTTCTTCAGTTTCCTTCATCAGGGACTGAAGTTCATGTCATACAAGGGTTGAGGTAAATCTCCAACCCAAATATGCCTCAGCAATGAAAACACAACTCAATTAATATGAATATAAGCTGTGTGCCTACATTGGGCAGACCTACCACCTTCCACATCTATGAGACCCCTTAGAACTTTCGGTTTCACTTGCTTCTGCTCTGCTTTCCTTCCACCCCCTCCTGTGTCTCCCCATCTATCTCCCAGTCCTCCTTCTTTTTTAACAACTTTCAGCTTCACCTTCAATATCATTGTCTTTATTTTTCAAATTAAAGTGGGAAGAAGGTTTACAGGAAATCACCTGAGTGCTGACTCATTCCTTGTTCACAATCCCACAAAGAAGAAAGAAATTAGCATCAAATTACAAATAGCCCCAGAGCAATTTGAAACATACAAGTCTTGGTTTCACTTTCTTGGTTCGAGTTGTACCAAGATAGTTTATATTATTTGTAGCTCTTGGAATGAACCTTAGATTCCATCTCATGTCCATCGCAATGACCAAAATCAAAAATTCAAGGGACAGAACATTCTGGCAAGGATGTAGAGAAAGGGAACACTCTTCTAAATATTTGTACAATCATTCAGGAAATAAATCTAGAAATAGTTCTACCTGAAGACCCAGCTATACCACTCTTGGACATATAACGAAAAGATGCTCTACTATACCAGGAGGACTCATGCATCACCATGTTCGTAGCAGTCTTATTTGTAATAGTCAGAAGCTGGAAACAACCCAGATGTCCCTCACTGGAGAATAGATACAGAAAATATGGTTCATATAAACAATGGAGTGCTGTTCAGCTATTAAAAAGAGAGACAACATGAATTTTGCAGGCAAATAGATGGAACTAGAAAAGAAAATCTTGAGTGAGGTAACCCAGACCCAAAATGAATAAATGGTATTACTCACTTATAAGTGGGCACTACCCATAAAGTACAATATACCCATGATGCATTCCACAGATCTAAAGAATCAAATTTCACTTAGAAGAGGGGAATAAAATAGTCATAGGAGGCAAATGGAGGGAGGAAACTCTGCGAGATACAGGATGGGAGGGAACGGGGTAGTCAGGATCAGATATGGGGAGAGACAGGAGAGAGACCCAGAGAGGCAAACGAATGCAAACCTGCAGCTGATGGGGGCTGGGAAGATGAGGTGGATCTGTAGGACAGGCCAGAGACCTGGGATGCAGAAGGGTCCCAAAAGTCAATGTAGGTAACATCAGCTGAGATGCCTAGCAGAGGGGACAGAGAAACTGAAGAGGCCACCTCTCATAGTCAGGCAGCCCCCAGCAGAGGAATGAGAACACCAACCCACCCATAAACCTTTAGACCCAAAACACAGAGACAAAGATGGAGCAGAGACTGTGAGAATGGCCAACCACTAACCTGCCCAACTAGAGACCCATTCCATGGGCAAGCACCAATCTCTGACACTCTTAATGATATTGTTATGTTTGAACACAGGAGTCTATCATAACTTTTTGAAAGGTTACCTAGCAGCTGAGTGAAAGAGATACAGAGATCCACAGCCAAACAATTGACAGAGGTTGGGGACTCTTACAGAAGAGTTGGGGGAAAGATTGAGGGTCATGAAGGGGATGATATGGTGCCACAGAAGAGCAAGAAAGTCAATTAAGCTGGACCCTTAGGGGCTCTCAGAGACTGAATCACCAAGCAAAAAGCATGCATGGCCTGGACAGAGGCCTCCAGCTCATATGTAGCAGATGTGCAGCTCAATCTCCATGTGAGATCCCCAATTGGAGCTGGGGCTGTCCCTAATGCCATTGCCTGTTTGTGGAATCTGTGCCCCAACTGGGCTGCCTTGTCTGTCCTCAGTTCCAAAGGATGAGCCTCATGCTGCAGAGACTTGATGCTCCAGGGTGTGAGGATAACCAAGAGGCCCCCACCCTCTCAGAGGAGAAGGAGAGGGGGAGGGACTTTTGAGGGGGGACCGGGAGGGGAGCTGTGAGCAGGATGTAAAATGAATAAATGAAATAATGAAAAAAGAAAACAAGAAAAAGGTAGAGGAAAAGGAAATACACAGCAAATAATAAAAGGAGAGAAATCAAACCAAATAGCATATGTGTGTCTTTACATTTAAATATATATATATATATATATATATATAT